>CM060275.1:4323442-4429397 GCA_030684275.1 Acipenser oxyrinchus oxyrinchus
GCCAAACGACACCTGCAACCTTCCCAGCGCGCGACGGGCCCCAGCCACCACGCACGGGGTCCCAGCGGGTCGCCAAAGACACCTGCAACCTTCCCAGCTCGCGCACGGGCCCCAGCGAGCCCGCACGGGGTCCAGCGGCTCACCAAACGACACCTGCAACCTTCCCAGCGCGCACGGCCCCAGCGACCCGCGAGGTCCCAGCGGCTCGCCAAACGACACCTGCCACCTTCCCAGCGCGCGCACGAGCCCCAGCGACCCTGCGCAAGGTCCCAGCGGCTCACCAAACGACACCTGCAACATTCCCAGCGCGAGCACGGGCCCCAGCGACCCTGCACAGGTCCCAGCGCCTCGCCAAACGACACCTACCACCTTCCAGAGCACGCCAGCGACCCGTGGGTCCCAGCAGGCTCGCCAAACGACACCTGCACACCTTCCCAGCGTGCGCACAAGCCCCAGCGACCCCGCGTTGGTCCCAGTGGCTCGCCAAATGACACCTGCCACCTTCCCAACGAGCGCACGGGCCCCAGCGACCCCGCGCGGGGTCCCAGAGGCTCGCCAAACAACACCTGCAACCATCCCAGGTCGCGCACGGGCCCCAGCGAACTTGCGCGGAGTCCCAGCAGCTCGCCAAACGACACCTGCCACCTTCCATTCGCGCGTGAGGTCTCAGCGACTCGCCAAACGACACCTGCCACCTTCCCAGCGCACGCACGAGCCCCAGCGACCCCGCACGGGGTCCCAGCGGCTCGCCACATGACATCTGCAGACTTCCCAGCGCGACCACGAGCCCCAGCGACCACGCGACCATGCGTGGGGTACCAGCGGCTCGCCAAACGACACCTGCCACCTTCCCAGCGCGCGCACGGGCCCCAGCGACCCCGCGCGGAGTCCCAGCGGCTCGCCAAACGACACCTGCCACCTTCCCAGTGCACAGCCCCAGCGACCCGCGGGTCCCAGCGGCTCGCCAAACGACACCTGCCACCTTCCCAGCGCGCACGGGCCCCAGCGACCCACGCGGGTCCCAGCGGCTCGCCAAACGACACCTGCCACCTTCCCAGCGCGCACGAGCCCCAGCGACCCGCGCGGGTCCCAGCGGCTCGCCAAACGACACCTGCCACCTTTCCAGGGCACACACGAGCCCCAGCGACCCCACGCGGGGTCCCAGCGGCTCGCCAAACGACACCTGCCACATTCCCAGCGCGCGCACGAGCCCCAGCGACGCCGAACGGGGTCCCAGCGGGTCGCCAAACGACACCTGCAACCTTCCCAGCTCACGGACGAGCCCCAGCGACCCGCGCGTGGTCACAGAAGCTCACCAAACGACACCTGCCACCTTCCAAGCGCGCGCGGCCCCAGCGACCCGCGGGTCCCAGCGGCTCGCCAAACGACACCTGCCACCTTCCCAGCGGGCGCACGAGCCCCAGCAACCGCGCGCAGGGTCCCAGCGGCTCGCCAAACGACACCTACAACCTTCCCAGCGCGCGCACGGGCCCCAGCGACCCCGCGCGGGATCCCAGCGGCTTGCCAAACGACACCTGCCACCTTTCCATGTCCCGCACGAGCCCCAGCGACCCTGCGCGGGGTACCAGCGGCTCACCAAACGACACCTACAACCTTTCCATGGCGCGCACGGGCCCCAGTGAACCCGCGCAGGGTCCCAGCGGCTCGCCAAACGACACCTGCCACCTTCCCAGCGCGCACACAGGGCCCCAGCGACCACGCGCGGGGTCCCAGCGGCTCGCCAAACGACACCTGCAACCTTCCCAGGGCGCACACGGGCCCCAGCGACCACGCGCGGGGTCCCAGCGGCTCGCCAAACGACACCTGCCACCTTCCCAGCGCGCACGGCCCCAGCGACCCGCGGGTCCCAGTGGCTCAACAAACGGCACCTGCCACCTTACCAGCGCGCACACGGGCCCCAGTGACCCCGCGTGGGGTTCCAGGGGCTCACCAAACGACACCTACAACCTTACCAGCTCACGGACGAGCCCCAGCGACCACAAGCATGGTACCAGAGGCTCGCCAAAAGACACCTACAACATTCCCAGAGTGCGCACTGGCCCCAGCGACCATGCGCGGGCTCCCACCGGCTCGCCAAACGACACCTACCACCTTCCCAGCTCACGCACGAGCCCCAGCGACCCCGCGAGGGGTTCCAGGGGCTGGCCAAATGACACCTACAACCTTACCAGCGCGCACACGGGCCCCAGCCACCACGCGCGGGATCCCAGCGGTTCGCCAAACGACACCTGCCACCTTCCCAAGGCGCGCACGAGCCCCAGCGACCCAACGAGGGGTCCCAGCGGTTCGCCAAACGACACCTGCCACCTTCCCAGCGCGCGCACGAGCCCCAGCGACCCCGCGTGGGGTCCCAGCGGCTCGCCAAACGACACCTACAACCTTCCCAGCGAGCAAACGGGCCCCAGCGACCACGCGTGGGATCCCAGCGGCTCGCCAAACGACACCTGCCACCTTCCCAGCGCACGGCCCAGCGACCGCGGGTCCCAGCGGCTCACCAAACGACATCTGCCACTTTCCCAGCGAGCGCACGAGCCCCAGCGACCCCGCGCGGGGTCCCAGCGGCTCGCCAAACGACACCTACAACCTTCCCAGCGCACGCATGACCCCAGCGACCACGCGCAGGGTCCCAGCGGCTCGCCAAACGACACCTACAACATTCCTAGCATGCGCACGGGCCCCAGCGACCCCGTGCGGGGTCCCAGCGGCTCGCCAAACGACACCTGCAACCTTCCCAGCGAGCACACGGGCCCCAGCGACCCCGCACGGGTTCCCAGCGGCTCGCCAAACGACACCTGCAACATTCCCAGCGCAAGCATGGGCCCCAGCGACCCGCGCGGGTCCCAGCGGCTCGCCAAACGACACCTGCCACCTTCCCAGCATGCGCACGAACCCCAGCAACCCCGCGCGGGGTCCCAGGGGGTCGCCAAACGACACCTGCAACCTTTCCAGCGCGTGCACGGGCCCCAGCGACCCCGCGCGGGATCCAGCAGCTCGCCAACCAACACCTGCAACCTTCCCAGCGCGCACGGCCCCAGCAGCTTGCCAAACAAACCTGCCGACTCACGCGCGGGGTCCCAGCGGCTCGCCAAACGACACCTGCAACCATCCCAGCGCGCGCACGGGCCCCAGCGACCGTTCACGTGGTCACAGAGGCTCACCAAACGACACCTACAACCTTCCCAGCGCGCGCACGAGCCCCAGCGACCCCGCGCGGGGTCCCAGCGGCTCGCCAAACGACACCTGCCACCTTTCCAGGGCGCGCACGAGCCCCAGCGACCCCGCGCGGGGTCCCAGCGGCTCGCCAAACGACACCTGCCACCTTCCCAGCGCGCGCACAAGCCCCAGCGACCCCGCGCGGGGTCCCAGGGGCTCGCCAAACGACACCTACAACCTTCCCAGCGCACACACGGGCCCCAGCGACCACGCGCGGGGTCCCAGCGGCTCGCCAAACGACACCTGCCACCTTCGAAGCGCGCAGGAGCCCCAGCGACCCCTCGCGGGGTCCCAGAGGCTCGCCAAACGACAACTACAACCTTCCCAGCGCACGCATGGGCCCCAGCTATCCCGCGCGGGGTCCCAGGGGCTTGCCAAACGACACCTGGCACCTTCCCAGCGCGCGCACGAGCCCCAGCGACCCCGCGCAGGGTCCCAGAGGCTCGCCAAACGACATCTGCAACCATCCCAGCGGGCACACGGGCCCCAGCGACCACGCGCGGGGTCCCAGCGGCTCAGCAAACGACACCTACAACCTTCCCAGCGCGTGCATGAGCCCCAGCGACCCCGCGCGGGGTCCCAGAGGCTCGCCAAACGACACCTGCAACCTTCCCAGCGTGCGTACGGGTCCCAGCGACCCCGCGCGGGGTCCCAGTGGCTCGCCACACAACATCTGCAAACATCCCAGGGCGTGCATGGGCCCCAGCGACCGCGCGCGTTGTCCCAGCAGCTTGCCAAACGACACCTACAACCTTCCCAACGCACGCACGGACCCCAGTGTCCCCGCCTGGATTCCCAGCGGCTCGCAAAACGACACCTGCCACCTTCCCAGACCGCGCACGGGCCCCAGCGACCCAACGCGGGGTCCCAGGGGCTCGCCAAACGACACCTACAACCTTCCCAGCTTGCGCACGGGCCACAGCGACCCCGTGCTAATTTCCCACGGCTCACCAAACGGCACCTACCACGATCCCAGCGCACGCACCAGGCCCAGCGAACCTGCGCGGGGTTCCAGGGGCTCGCAAAACTACATCTACAACCTTCCCAGCGCGCACACGGGCCCCAGCGACCTCGCGCGGGATCCCAGCAGCTCGCCATACGACACCTGCCACCATTCAAGAGCGCGCGCGGGGTCCCAGGGGCTCGCCAAACGACACCTGCCACCTTCCCAGCTCGCACAGGAGCCCCAGCGACCCTGCGTGGGTCCCCAGAGGCTCGTCAAACGACACCTGCCACCTTCCCAGCGCGCGCACGAGCCCCAGCGACCCCGCGCAGGGTCCCAGTGGGTCGCCAAATGACACCTGCAACCTTTCCAGCGTGCGCAGTAGCCCCAGCGACCCCGCCCGGGGACCCAGAGGCTCGCCAAACAACACCTGCCACCTTCCAAGCGTGCGTACGGGCCCCAGCGACCCCGCGCGGGGTCCCAACGGCTCACCAAACGACTCCTACAACCTTCCCAGCGCACGTACGGACCGCACCAACCCTGTGCGGGGTCCCAGCGACTAGCCAAAAGACATCTACAAACTTCACAGGCCGCGCATAAGCCCCAGCAAACCCCCTCGGGGACCCAGTGGCTCGGGGAATGACACCTGCCACCTTCCCAGCGCGTGCACGAGCCCCAGCGACCCCGCGCAGGGTCCTGGCGGCTCGTCAAATGACATCTGCAACCATCCCAGCGCGCGCAAGGGCCCCAGTAACCGCACTGTTGTCCCAGCAGCTTGCAAAACAACATCTACAATCTTCCCAGCGCGGGCACGGGCCCCAGCAACCCCGCGTGGATTCCAAGGAGCTCGCAAACCTACACCTGCCAGCTTCCCAGCGCACGCACGAGTCCCAGCTACCCCGTGAGGGTTCCCAGCGGCTCGCCAAACGACACCTAAAACCTTCCCAGCGCACGCACGAGCCCCAGCAACCTCGCGCAGGGTCCCAGCGGTTCGCCAAACGACACCTACAACCTTCGAAGTGCGCACGTGGGGTCCCAACGGACCGCCAAACGACACCTGCCACCTTCCCAGCGCGCGCACGGGCTGCAGCGACCCCGCATGGAATCCCAGCGGCTCACCAAACGACACCTGCCACCTTCCCAGCGCGCGCAGGAGCCCCAGCGACCCCGCGTGGGTCCCCAGAGGCTCGTCAAACGACACCTGCCACCTTCGAAGCACGCGCACGAGCCCCAGTGACCCCCCGTGGGGTCCCAGCGGCACGCCAAACGACACCTGCCACCTTCCCAGTGCGCGCACGAGCCCCAGCGACCCCACGCAGGGTCCCAGCGGGTTGCCGAACGACACCTACAACCTTCCCAGCGTGCGCACGGGCCCCAGCGACTACGTGCGGGGTCCCAGCGGCTTACGAAACGACACCTGCCACCATCCCAGCGCACGCACGAACCCCAGCAACCCCGCGCAGGGTGCCAGGGGCTCGCCAAAAGACACCTACAACCTTCCCAGCGAGCGAACGGACCCCAGCGACGACGTGAGGAGTCCCAGCGGATCGAGAAACGACACCTGGCATCTTTCCAGGGCACGCACGGGCCCCAGAAGCTCGTCAAACGACACCTGCCACCTTCCCAGTGCGCGCTCGAGCCCCAGCGACATCGCGCGGGATCCGAGCAGCTCGCCAAACGTCACCTGCCACCTTCCCAGTGTGCGCAAGAGCCCCAGCGACCCCACACGGGGTCCCAACGGCTCGCCAAATGTCACCTGCAACCTTCCCAGCGAATGCACGGGACCCAGCGACCCCCTGCGAGGTCCTAGCGGCTCGCCAAACGACATCTGCAACCTTCCCAGTGTGCGCAGAGTCCAAAGCGACCACGTGCAGTGTCCAAGCGGCTCGCCAAACGACACCTGGCTTCTTTCCAAGGCGCGCACGGGCCCCAGCGACTCCGCGCGGGATCCCAGCAGCTCGCCAAACGACACCTGCCACCTTCCCAGGGCATGCACAGGCCCCAGCGACCCTGCGCGGAATCCAAGCGGCTCGCCAAACGACACCTGGCACCTTTCCAGGGCGCGCATGGGCCCCAGCGACCCCACGCGGGGTCCCAGCGGCTCGCAAAACGACACCTGCCACCTTCCCAGCCGCATACGAGCCCCATCGACCCCACGCAGGGTCCCAGCGGGTCGCCAAACGACACCTGCAACCTTCACAGCGCGCGCAGGAGCCCCAGCGACCTCACGCGGGGTCCCAGAGGCTCGCCAAACGACACCTGCAACATTCCCATCGCTCACACGGGCCCCAGTGACCTCGCGCAGAGTCCCAGCGGCTCACCAAATGACACTTGCCACCTTCCAAGCAAGGGCGCAGGGTCCCAGCGGCTCGCCAAACAACACCTGTCACCTTCCCAGTGAGCGCACGGGCCCAGCGACCCCGCGTGGATACCCAGCGGCTCACCAAACGACACCTGGCACCTTCCCAGTGCGCGCACGGACCCCAGCGACCCCGCGCGGGGTGCCAGGGCCTCGCCAAAAGACACCTACAACCTTCCCAGCATGGGCACTTGCCACAGCGACCACACGCGGTGTCCCAGCGGCTCGCCAAACCACACTTGGCACCTTTCCAAGGCGCGCACGGTCCCCAGCGACCCCGCGCGGGGTCCCAGCAGCTCGCCAAATGACACGTGCCATCTTCCCAGGGCGCGCACGGGCCTCAGTAACCTTGCGTGGGGTCCCAGAGGCTCGCAAAACGACACCTGCCACCTTCCCAGCGCACGCACGGGCTGCAGCGACCCTGCGTGGATTCCCAGCGGCTCACCAAACGACACCTGCCACATTCCCAGTGCGCGCAAGGGCCCAGCGACCCCGCGTGGATTCCCAGCGGCTCACCAAACGACACGTGCCATCTTCCCAGTGCACGCACGGACCCCAGCGACCTTGCGTGGGGTCCCAGCGGCTCACAAAACGACACCTACAACCTTCCCAGGCCTCGCACGGGCCCCAGCGACCCCTCTCGGGCACCCAGCGACTCCCGAAACGACACCTGGCACATTCCCAGTGCGCACAAGGGACCCAGCGACCGCGCGCGGGGTTCCAGCGGCTCACTGAGCGACAACTACAACCTTCCCAGCGCACGCACGTGCCCCAGCGACCCCGCGCGGGGTCCCAGCGGCTCACCAAACGAGACCTGCAACCTTCCCAGCGTGCGCAGGAGCCCCAGCCATCCCGCGCAGGGTCCCAGAGGATCGCCAAACGACACCTGCAACCTTCCCAGCGTGCACACGGGCCCCAGCAACCACGCGGAGGGCCCCAGCGGCTCACCAAACGACACCTGCCACCTTGACTAGCAATCGAGTCTCGGTACAACTGCATAAAAGCAGCATGTTTTCACTCACTCGGGGTTGGGTGTTCGGTGAGTGGAGAACAGGAGGACGGGAGAGAGATAAAATAACAATTGCTATTGTGTGCAAGAGGCACGATACATGTTTGTTTATTTCACTCACCGTGTTTGTTTGTCTGTTTGTTTTTTGTTTACCTGTTTATTTTGGCCGCAAGTGCCGTGTCCTGTTTTTGCGTTCTGTTGATTTATTAAATGCTGAGCGAAACCATTCGCTCAGCTCCACCAAACTCCACCTCTCTGTCGTTTATTTCCTGGCTCTGGTCTGACGTCACACACGCCAACTTGTCACACATGGTGTCAGAAGTGGGATCTACAGCGCCTCCAGGACTCAGGCCAGAGCAGGAACCGCAATTTGTTTAAAAAAAAAAACACAACAACAACAACAACAAAATAATAAAAAATGGGATGGGAGGAAGAAATGCAGCCATGGCGTAATCGCCAGGAGGAGTTGAAAGAAGGAGGGGCTCCATGGTGTGCCTCCTGCATGGAGTATGGGCACCTCCGGGAAGGTTGCCCCTATGAAGACCCTCTCTTTTTGAAGGCCCTCGATCAGGGAAAGGTGGAGGATGCGGAGGAGTGGCTTCGCTTAAAGGCCACGAGACCAGTCCACCGCCAGGAGCTGCCTCTGCCTCTTCCGACCGTAGTTTCTGGTTTAAGAACAAAAAAAAAAAATAATAAAGAAATGGAAGGCTGGAGCTGGAGAGATGGCTGCCAGGATCTGAAGGTCCTCCTCGGTGGTCTAGAGGACCAAGGCTGGTGCCTTGCCTGTGGGGAGTTCGGGCACCCGGTGGTGCGCTGCCCCTACCAAGAGGGAGAGGAGGAACTGGCCCAGGAGAGGAAGGTGAGGAGGAGGCAGAGAAGGGGAAAGGGGAAGAGGAAGGCAGAGTGTCCACCGCCCAAGTCTCCACCAGCAGAGGAAGAATGCCTGCTGGTTTTGCCTCCACAGCCCAAGTGGGAGGAGCCCGAACGTCCTACGCCTGAGTGGGAGGAGCCCGAACGTCCTACGCCTGAGTGGGAGGAGCCCGAACGTCCTACGCCTGAGTGGGAGGAGCCCGAACGTCCTACGCCTGAATGGGAGGAGCCCGAACGTCCTACGCCTGAATGGGAGGAGTCGGTGCGTCCACAGCCCAAGAGGGAGGAGTCGGTGCGTCCACAGCCCAAGAGGGAGGAGTCGGTGCGTCCACAGCCCAAAAGGGAGGAGTCGGTGCGTCCACAGCCCAAGAGGGAGGAGTCGGTGCGTCCACGGCCCAAAAAGGGGAAGGTAGAGCGTCCACAGCCCCAGTCTCCACCAGCAGAGGGTGAATTCCTGCTGGTTCCACCTCCATTGCCATGGGAGGACTGCTTGCAGCTCCCACCTCCACCAGCAGAGGGTGAAGTCCTGCTGGTCCTGCCTTCGCCACCTCCATCGGCAGGAGCAGAGCAGCAGGAGCTGCCTCTGCCTCCTCCACCAGCAGAGGGTGAATGCCTGCTGGGTCCCTGTCCACCAGCAGAGGGTGAATGCCTGCTGGGTCCCTGTCCACCAGCAGAGGGTGAATGCCTGCTGGGTCCCTGTCCACCAGCAGAGGATGAATGCCTGCTGGGTCCCTGTCCACCAGCAGAGGATGAATGCCTGCTGGGTCCCTGTCCACCAGCAGAGGGTGAATGTCTGCTGGGTCCCTGTCCACCAGCAGAGGGTGAAGGCCTGCTGGGTCCCTGTCCACCAGCAGAGGGTGAAGGCCTGCTGGGTCCCTGTCCACCAGCAGAGAGTGAATGCCTGCTGGGTCCCTGTCCACCAGCAGAGGGTGAATGCCTGCTGGGTCCCTGTCCACCAGCAGAGGGTGAATGCCTGCTGGGTCCCTGTCCACCAGCAGAGGGTGAATGCGTGCTGGGTCCCTGTCCACCAGCAGAGGGTGAAGGCCTGCTGGGTCCCCCACCAGCAGAGGGAGAATGCCTGCTGGTCTCCCCTTCCGAGGCAGAGCCGCACCAGTCCCCTGCAAGAGAGGGAGGGCCGCACCAGTCCCCTGAAACAAGGGTAGACTACACGCCGCTCCCACCTCCGCCACCAGGAGACTACACGCCGCTCCCACCTCCACTGGCAGGAGCAGAGCAGCAGGAGCTGCCTCTGCCTCCGCCACCTCCACCGGCAGGAGCAGAGCAGCAGGAGCTGCCTCTGCCTCCGCCACCTTCACTGGCAGGAGCAGAGCAGCAGGAGCTGCCTCTGCCTCCGCCACCTCCATCGGCAGGAGCACAGCAGCAGGAGCTGCCTCTGCCTCCGCCAACCCCACCAGCAGAGGAGCAATGCCTGCTGGTATCACTTCCCACACCAGCAGAGGATGAATGCCTGCTGGTATCACTTCCCCCACCAGCAGAGGATGAATGCCTGCTGGTATCACTTCCCCCACCGTCACGAGGAGAGGAGCAGGAGCTGCCTCTCCCTTCACCAGAAAAACCAGGACTAGATGCTGGCGGTCCTCAGCAGCCCTTGCATAGGCTGCTGAGGAAAGCATGGGGAAGAACCGCCCGGCCGCAGTGGCCGAGAAGAGGGCCAAAACCCACACCCCAGCTTGTCCTGACTCCCTGCCTCGCTTCGCCCAAGGATGCCTGCCTCGCTTTGCCCAAGGATGCCTGCCTTGCATCGCCCAAGGATGCTTGCCTTGCATCGCCTGGGGCTGCCAGTTGCTCCGCATCGCCTGGGGTTGCCAGCCACTCCGCATCGCCTGGGGTTGCCAGCCGCTCCGCATCGCCTGGGGTTGCCAGCCGCTCCGCATCGCCTGGGGTTGCCAGCCGCTCCGCATCGCCTGGGGTTGCCAGCCGCTCCGCATCGCCTGGGGTTGCCAGCCGCTCCGCATCGCCTGGGGTTGCCAGCCGCTCCGCATCACCTGGGGCTGCCTTTTGCTCCACACAGGGTACAGGGTACGAGGGAGAAGTGGAGCTCCCGCTGCCGCCTCTATGGCCAGGGGCTCCCCTCCTGAGTTCGCCTCCCGAGGGTCCGCTGCTGCTGCCGTCACCTCCCGAGGGTCCGCTGCTGCTGCCGTCGCCTCCCGAGGGTCCGCTGCTGCTGCCGTTGCCTCCCGAGGGTCCGCTGCTGCTGCCGTCGCCTCCCGAGGGTCCGCTGCTGCTGCCGTCGCCTGGGGTCGCCAGGGATCCTGCTTCGCCTGGGGTCGTCGAGGGTCCTGCTTCGCCTGGGGTCGCTAAACTGTGGCCAGAACCCCATGAAGGGGAGCTGCCGGCCATGAAGAAAGGGGGGGAGGTCAGGAGACCAGCTCCCCCAGCCGCATTTCTGTGGCAGGAAACACGGTGGCCAGAGCCCCACGGAGGGGAACTAGCGGCCACGAAGGAGGGGGGGGAGGTCAGGAGACCCGAGTCAGGACCCCTCGCAGCAGTTTCGCTGCCGGAGATCGTGTGGTCGGAGCTCCACGGAGTGGAAATGCCGGCCATGAAGAAGGGGGGGGAGGTCAGGAGACCAGCTTCCCCAGCCGCACTTTCGCGGCAGGATAGTGTGTGGCGGGAGCCCCGGAAGAGGGAGCTGATAGCCACGAAGAAGTGGGGAGTGGAGGACATTCCACCATGGCCACCCCCCAGAAACACCTTGCTTCTCCCTCTTCCGGGACTTTAAGACTGAGGGGGGAGGTGGCCATTGAGGCCATGTGTGCTTTGCACAAGGGGGGGTATATGTGGCAAAGTGCCCCCCCCCTGTGTATATTGTATGTTACGTGTTGTGTGTAAATGTTGGTGTATAGGCATTGGTACACGGGATATAAGCGGGTCTGTGTTTCACGTGTATTTAAAAATGTAGATTTGTATTTAGGCACGAGGATGGCACAAATCACATCACGTGTATTTAAAGTATTAGTATGTGAACACGGGAAAGTGCACTTTAATTTATTCACGTGCAGTTGTACCGAGATTCCAATTGAATGATTGACTAGCAATCGAGTCTCGGTACAACTGCATAAAAGCAGCATGTTTTCACTCACTCGGGGTTGGGTGTTTGGTGAGTGGAGAACGGGAGGACGGGAGAGAGATAAAATAACAATTGCTATTGTGTGCAAGAGGCACGATACTTGTTTGTTTATTTCACTCACCGTGTTTGTTTGTCTGTTCGTTTTTTGTTTACCTGTTTATTTTGGCCGCAAGTGCCGTGTCCTGTTTTTGTGTTCTGTTGATTTATTAAATGCTGAGCGAAACCATTCGCTCAGCTCCACCAAACTCCACCTCTCTGTCGTTTATTTCCTGGCTCTGGTCTGACGTCACACACGCCAACTTGTCACACCCAGCAACCCCGCGCGGGGTCCCAGTGGCTCACCAAACGACACCTGCAACCTTCCCAGCGCACGTATGAGCACCAGTGAACATTCGCAGGGTTCCAGCGGCTCGCCAAACGATATCTGCAACCATCCCAGCGCGCGTAAGGGTCCCAGCGACTGCGCCGTTGTCCCAGCGGCCCGACAAACGACACCTGCCACATTCCCAGCTTGCGCAGGGGCTGCAGCGACCCCGCGTGGAATCCCAGAGGCTCACCAAACGACACCTGCCACCTTCCCAGTGCGCGCAGGAGCACCAGTAACCCCGCGCGGGGTCCCAGGGTCTCGCCAAATGACACCTACAACCTTCCCAGCGCATGCACGGGCCCAGGCGACCACGCACGGTGTCCCAGGGGCTCGCCAAACGACATCTACAACCTTCCCAGCGTGCGCACGGGCCCCAGCGACCCCGCACGGGACCCAGCGGCTTACGAAACGACACCTGCCACCATCCCAGCGCACGCACGAACCCCAGCAACCCAGCGCGGGGTGCCAGGGGCTCGCCAAAAGACACCTACAACCTTACCAGCGAGCGAACGGACCCCAGCGACCACGTGAGGAGTCCCAGCGGATCGAGAAACGACACCTGGCATCTTTCCAGGGCACGCACGGGCCCCAGAAGCTCGCCAAACGACACCTGCAACCTTCCCAGCGCACGTATGAGCACCAGTGAACATGCGCAGGGTTTCAGCGGCTCGCCAAACGATATCTGCAACCATCCCAGCGCGCGTAAGGGTCCCAGCGACTGCGCCGTTGTCCCAGCGGCCCAACAAACGACACCTGCCACATTCCCAGCTTGCGCAGGGGCTGCAGCGACCCCGCGTGGAATCCCAGAGGCTCACCAAACGACACCTGCCACCTTCCCAGCACGCGCTCGAGCCCCAGCGACCCCACGCGGGATCCCAGCAGCTCGCCAAACGACACCTGCCACCTTCCCAGTGTGCGCAAGAGCCCCAGCGACCCCACACGGGGTCCCAACGGCTCGCCAAATGTCACCTGCAACCTTCCCAGCGCCAAATGTCACCTGCAACCTTCCCAGCGCGTGCACGGGACCCAGCGACCCCGTGCGAGGTCCTAGCGGCTCGCCAAACAACATCTGCAACCATCCCAGCGCGCGCACTGACCCCATCGACCAAGCGCGGGGTTCCACCGGCTCACCAAACGACACCTGACACCATCCCAGCGCGCGCACGAACCCCAGCGACCCGGCGCGGTGTCCCAGCAGCTCGCCAAACGACATCTGCAACCTTCCCAGCGCGCGCAGAGTCCCCAGCGACCACGCGCGGTGTCCCAGCGGCTTGCCAAACGACACCTGCCACCTTCCAAGCGCACGCGTGGGGTCCCAGCGGCCCGCCAAACGACACCTGCCACGTTCCCAGCGTTTGCACAGGCTGTAGCGACCCAGATTGGATTCCCAGCGGCTCACCAAACGACACCTACAACCTTCCCAGCGCGTGCACGGGCCCCAGTGACCCCGTACACGGACCCAGCGGCTTACGAAACGACATCTGCAACCATTCCAGCGCGCGCACGGGCCCCAGCGACCACTCGCGATGTCCCAGCGGCTCGCCAAACGACACCTTGCTCCTTTCCACGGAGAGCACATCCCCAAGAGACCTCGCGCTGGGTCCCTGCGGCTCGCCAAACGACACCTGCCACCTTCCCAGCGAGCGCATGAGCACCAGCGAACACGCGCGCGGTCACAGAGGCTCGCCAAACGACACCTGCCACCTTCCAAGTGCGCGCGTGGGGTACCAGCGGCTCGCCAAACGACATCTGCAAACTTCCCAACGCGCGCACGGGCCCCACCGACCTTGAGCAGGGTCCCAGTGGCTCGCCAAACGACACCTGCCACCTTCCAAGTGCGCGCGCGGGGTCCCAGCGCACGAGCCTCAGCTACTCCGCAAGGGGTCCGAGAGGCTCGCCAAATGACTCCTGCCACCTTCCCAGCGTGCGTACGAGCCCCAGCGACGCCGCTAAATGACACTTACAACCTTCCCAGCGCGCGAACGGGCCCCAGCGACCACACGCCGGGTCCCAGCGGCTCTCCAAACGAAACCTGACACCTTTCCAGGGCGCGCTCGGGCCTCAGCGACCCCGCGCGGGTTCCCAGCGGATTGCCAAACGACACCTGCCACCGTCCTAGCGCCCAGACGAGCTCCAGCGACCCCGTGTGGGGTCCCAGCGGGTAGCCAAACGACAACTGAAACATTCCCAGCAAGCGCACAAGCCCCAGCGACACCTCGCGGGGTCCCAGCGGGTAGCCAAACGACACTTACAACCTTCCCAGCGCGTGCACGGGCCCCAGCGACCACGCGTGGGGTTTCAGCGGCTCGCAAAACGACACCTGCCACCTTCCAAGTGCGTGCGCGGGGTCCCAGCGCACGAGCCTCAGCTACTCCGCAAGGGGTCCGAGAGGCTCACCAAATGACACCTACAACCTTCCCAGCGCGCGCACGGGCCAAAGCAACCCCGCGCGGGTTCCCAGCGGCTTGCGAAACGAAACCTGCCACTGTCCCAGTGCGCGGACGAGCCCCAGCGACCCCGCGCGGGGTCCCAGACGTTCATCAAACGACATTTGCAACCATCCCAGTGCGCACGTGGGCCCCAGTGAACACGCGCCGGGTCCCAGCATTTTTGCCAAACGACACCTGGCACCTTTCCAGGGTGAGCACGGGCACCAGCGACCACGCGCAGGGTCCCAGAGGTTCGCCAAACGACATCTACATCCATCCCAGAGCACGCACGGGCCCCAGCGACCACGCGCGTGGTCCAAGCGGCTCACCAAACGACACCTACAACCTTCCCATCGCGCGCACTGGCACCAGCGACATCGGGCAGGGTCCCAGCGAATCGCCAAATAACAGCTACAACCTTACCAACGCGCACATGGGCCAGAGTCTGTGCGTTCACCAAACAACATCTGCAACCTTCCCAGTGAGCGCACGGGCCCCAGCGAACGCGTGCGGGATCCCAGCGGCTCGCCAAACGACATCTGACACTTTTCCAGGGCGCGCATGAGCCCCAGCGACATCGGGCAGGGTCCCAGCGAATCGCCAAATAACAGCTACAACCTTCCCAACGCGCACATGGGCCAGAGTCTGTGCGTTCACCAAACAACATCTGCAACCTTCCCAGTGAGCGCACGGGCCCCAGCGAACGCGTGCGGGGTCCCAGAGGCTCGCCAAACGACATCTGCAACCATCCCAGTACACGCACGGGCCACAGCGACCGCGCGCGTGGTCCAAGTAGCTCACCAAACGACATCTACAACCTTCCCAGCGCGCACGTGTCCCAGCGACCCCGCGCGGGGTCCCAGCAGCCCACCAAACGACATCTGCAACCTTCCCAGTGAGCGCACGAGCCCCAGCGACCGCGTGCGGGTTCCCAGCGGCTCGCCAAACGACATCTGCCACCTTCCCAGCGCGCGCATGAGCCCAAGAGACCCCGCGCGGGGTACCAGCGACTCGCCAAACGACACCTGCCACCTTCCCAGCGCGCACACGAGACCTAGCGACCCCGAGCGGAGTTCGAGCGCTTCGCCAAACGACACCTGCCACCTTCCAAGTACGCGCACGGGCTCCAACGACCACGCGCGGTTCTAGAGGCTGGCCAAACGACACCTACAACTTTCCCAGCGCTCGCACGGGCCAAAGCGACCCCGCGCGGGTTCCCAGCGGATTGCCAAACGACACCTGCCACCGTCCTAGCGCCCGGACGAGCTCCAACGACCCCGTGCAGGGTCCCAGCGGGTAGCCAAACGACAACTGAAACATTCCCAGCAAGCGCACGAGCCCCAGCGACACCTCGCGGGGTCCCAGCGGGTAGCCAAACGACAACTGAAACATTCCCAGCAAGCGCACGAGCCCCAGCGACCCCGCACGGATTCCCAGGGGCTCGCCAAACGACACTTACAACCTTCCCAGCGCGTACACGGGCCCCAGCGACCACGCGTGTGGTTTCAGTGGCTCGCCAAACGACACCTGCCACCGTCCCAGCGGGCGCATGAGCCCCAGCGACCCCGTTCGGAGTCCCAGAGGCTCGCCAAACGACACCTACAACCTTCCCAGCGCGGGCACGGGCCCTAACGACCACGCACGGGGACCCAGAGGCTCGCCAAACGACACCTACAACCTTCCCAGCGCGCGCACGGGCCAAAGCGACCCCGCGCGGGTTCCCAGCGGCTCGCCAAACGACACCTGCCACCATCCCAGCGCGTGGACGAGCCCCAGCGACCCCGCGCGGTGTCCCAGCTGCTCGCCAAACGACATTTGCAACCATCCCAGCATGCGCATGGGCCCCAGCGAACACGCGCGGGGTCCCAGCGGCTCGCCAAACGACACCTGCATCTATCCCAGCACGCGCACGGGCCCCAGCGACTGCGCACTCGGTCCAAGTGGTTCGCCAAACGACACCTGCAACCTTACCAGCGCGTGCACGGGCCCCAGCGACCTCGTGCGGGTTCCCAGAGGCTTGCCAAACGACAGCTGAAACATTCCCAGCATGCACACGAGCCCCAGCGACCCCGCACGGATTCCCAGAGGCTCCCCAAATGACACCTACAACCTTTCCAGCGCGCGCACGGGCCCCAGCGACCACGCGTGGGATTCGAGCGGCTCGCCAAACGACACCTGCCACCGTCCCAGCGACCGCATGAACCCCAGCAACCCCGCGCGGAGTCCCAGAGGCTCGCCAAATGACACCTACAACCGTCCCAGCAGCGCACGGGCAATAACGACCACGCGCGCTGTCCCAGAAGCTCGCCAAACGACGCCTACAACCTTCCCAGCGCACGACGGGCCAAAGCGACCCCGTGCGGGTCCCAGCGGCTCGCCAAACGACACCTGCAACCATCCCAGCGCGCGACGAGCCCCAGCGACCCGCGCGGGGTCCCAGCGGCTCGCCAAACGACACCTGCAACCTTCCCAGCGCGCACGGGCCCCAGCGACCCGCGCGGGTCCCAGCGGCTCGCCAAACGACACCTGCCACCTTCCCAGCGCACGCACGGGCCCCAGCGACCCACGCGGGTCCCAGCGGCTCGCCAAACGACACCTGCAACCTTCCCAGCGCGCGCACGGGCCCCAGCGACCCGCGCTGGGTCCCAGCGGCTCGCCAAACGACACCTGCAACCTTCCCAGCGCGCGCACGAGCCCCAGCGACCCGCGCGGGGTCCCAGCGGCTCGCCAAACGACACCTGCAACCTTCCCAGCGCGCGCACGGCCCCAGCGACCCGCGCGGGTCCCAGCGGCTCGCCAAACGACACCTGCAACCTTCCCAGCGCGCACGAGCCCCAGCGACCCGCGCGGGGTCCCAGCGGCTCGCCAAACGACACCTGCAACCTTCCCAGCGCGCGCACGGGCCCCAGCGACCCGCGCGGGTCCCAGCGGCTCGCCAAACGACACCTGCCACCTTCCCAGCGCGCGACGAGCCCCAGCGACCCGCGCGGGGTCCCAGCGGCTCGCCAAACGACACCTGCAACCTTCCCAGCGCGCGCACGGGCCCCAGCGACCCGCGCAGGGTCCCAGCGGCTCGCCAAACGACACCTGCCACCTTCCCAGCGCGCACGGCCCCAGCGACCCGCGGGTCCCAGCGGCTCGCCAAACGACACCTGCCACCTTCCCAGCGCGCGCACGAGCCCCAGCGACCCCGCGCGGGTCCCAGCGGCTCGCCAAACGACACCTGCCACCTTCCCAGCGCGCACGGCCCCAGCGACCCCGCGGGTCCCAGCGGCTCGCCAAACGACACCTGCAACCTTCCCAGCGCGCACGGGCCCCAGCGACCCGCGCGGGTCCCAGCGGCTCGCCAAACGACACCTGCAACCTTCCCAGCGCGCACGAGCCCCAGCGACCCGCGCGGGTCCCAGCGGCTCGCCAAACGACACCTGCAACCTTCCCAGCGCGCGCACGAGCCCCAGCGACCCGCGCGGGTCCCAGCGGCTCGCCAAACGACACCTGCCACCTTCCCAGCGCGCACGAGCCCCAGCGACCCCGCGGGGTCCCAGCGGCTCGCCAAACGACACCTGCAACCTTCCCAGCGCGCGCACGGCCCCAGCGACCCGCGCGGGTCCCAGCGGCTCGCCAAACGACACCTGCAACCTTCCCAGCGCGCGCACGGGCCCCAGCGACCCGCGCGGGGTCCCAGCGGCTCGCCAAACGACACCTGCAACCTTCCCAGCGCGCACGGGCCCCAGCGACCCGCGCGGGTCCCAGCGGCTCGCCAAACGACACCTGCCACCTTCCCAGCGCGCGCACGAGCCCCAGCGACCCGCGCGGGTCCCAGCGGCTCGCCAAACGACACCTGCAACCTTCCCAGCGCGCACGAGCCCCAGCGACCCACGCGGGGTCCCAGCGGCTCGCCAAACGACACCTGCAACCTTCCCAGCGCGCGCACGGGCCCCAGCGACCCGCGCGGGTCCCAGCGGCTCGCCAAACGACACCTGCAACCTTCCCAGCGCGCACGGGCCCCAGCGACCCCGCGCGGGTCCCAGCGGCTCGCCAAACGACACCTGCCACCTTCCCAGCGCGCACGGGCCCCAGCGACCCGCGCGGGTCCCAGCGGCTCGCCAAACGACACCTGCCACCTTCCCAGCGCGCGCACGAGCCCCAGCGACCCCGCGGGGTCCCAGCGGCTCGCCAAACGACACCTGCAACCTTCCCAGCGCGCGCACGGCCCCAGCGACCCCGCGCGGGTCCCAGCGGCTCGCCAAACGACACCTGCAACCTTCCCAGCGCGCACGGGCCCCAGCGACCCGCGCGGGTCCCAGCGGCTCGCCAAACGACACCTGCAACCTTCCCAGCGCGCGCACGAGCCCCAGCGACCCGCGCGGGTCCCAGCGGCTCGCCAAACGACACCTGCCACCTTCCCAGCGCGAGCCCAGCGACCGCGGGTCCCAGCGGCTCGCCAAACGACACCTGCAACCTTCCCAGCGCGCACGGGCCCCAGCGACCCGCGCGGGTCCCAGCGGCTCGCCAAACGACACCTGCCACCTTCCCAGCGCGCACGGGCCCCAGCGACCCGCGCAGGGTCCCAGCGGCTCGCCAAACGACACCTGCAACCTTCCCAGCGCGCACGGCCCCAGCGACCCCGCGGGTCCCAGCGGCTCGCCAAACGACACCTGCCACCTTCCAGCGCGCACGGCCCAGCGACCCGCGGGTCCCAGCGGCTCGCCAAACGACACCTGCCACCTTCCCAGCGCGCACGAGCCCCAGCGACCCGCGCGGGTCCCAGCGGCTCGCCAAACGACACCTGCAACCTTCCCAGCGCGCACGGGCCCCAGCGACCCGCGCGGGTCCCAGCGGCTCGCCAAACGACACCTGCCACCTTCCCAGCGCGCACGGGCCCCAGCGACCCGCGCGGGTCCCAGCGGCTCGCCAAACGACACCTGCCACCTTCCCAGCGCGCGACGAGCCCCAGCGACCCGCGCGGGTCCCAGCGGCTCGCCAAACGACACCTGCAACCTTCCCAGCGCGCACGGGCCCCAGCGACCCGCGCGGGGTCCCAGCGGCTCGCCAA
This sequence comes from Acipenser oxyrinchus oxyrinchus, assembly GCA_030684275.1. Lineage (NCBI taxonomy): Eukaryota > Metazoa > Chordata > Actinopteri > Acipenseriformes > Acipenseridae > Acipenser > Acipenser oxyrinchus. The sequence goes on from CM060275.1 coordinate 4,342,801, forward strand.
ACGACACCTGCAACCTTCCCAGCGCGCACGGGCCCCAGCGACCCGCGCGGGTCCCAGCGGCTCGCCAAACGACACCTGCAACCTTCCCAGCGCGCACGGGCCCCAGCGACCCCGCGGGGTCCCAGCGGCTCGCCAAACGACACCTGCAACCTTCCCAGCGCGCACGGGCCCCAGCGACCCCGCGGGTCCCAGCGGCTCGCCAAACGACACCTGCCACCTTCCCAGCGCGCGACGAGCCCCAGCGACCCCGCGGGGTCCCAGCGGCTCGCCAAACGACACCTGCAACCTTCCCAGCGCGCACGGGCCCCAGCGACCCGCGCGGGGTCCCAGCGGCTCGCCAAACGACACCTGCCACCTTCCCAGCGCGCACGAGCCCCAGCGACCCCGCGGGGTCCCAGCGGCTCGCCAAACGACACCTGCAACCTTCCCAGCGCGCACGGGCCCCAGCGACCCGCGCGGGTCCCAGCGGCTCGCCAAACGACACCTGCCACCTTCCCAGCGCGCACGAGCCCCAGCGACCCGCGGGGTCCCAGCGGCTCGCCAAACGACACCTGCCACCTTCCCAGCGCGCGCACGAGCCCCAGCGACCCCGCGGGGTCCCAGCGGCTCGCCAAACGACACCTGCAACCTTCCCAGCGCACGCACGGGCCCCAGCGACCCCGCGCGGGTCCCAGCGGCTCGCCAAACGACACCTGCCACCTTCCCAGCGCGCGACGGGCCCCAGCGACCCGCGCGGGTCCCAGCGGCTCGCCAAACGACACCTGCAACCTTCCCAGCGCGCGCACGGGCCCCAGCGACCACGCGCGGGTCCCAGCGGCTCGCCAAACGACACCTGCAACCTTCCCAGCGCGCGCAGGCCCCAGCGACCACGCACGGGTCCCAGCGGCTCGCCAAACGACACCTGCCACCTTCCCAGCGCGCACGAGCCCCAGCGACCCCGCGCGGGTCCCAGCGGCTCGCCAAACGACACCTGCAACCTTCCCAGCGCGCACGGGCCCCAGCGACCCCGCGGGGTCCCAGCGGCTCGCCAAACGACACCTGCCACCTTCCCAGGCGCGCACGGGCCCCAGCGACCCGCGCGGGTCCCAGCGGCTCGCCAAACGACACCTGCCACCTTCCCAGCGCGCACGGGCCCCAGCGACCCCGCGCGGGTCCCAGCGGCTCGCCAAACGACACCTGCAACCTTCCCAGCGCGCACGAGCCCCAGCGACCCGCGCGGGTCCCAGCGGCTCGCCAAACGACACCTGCCACCTTCCCAGCGCGCGCACAGGCCCCAGCGACCCACGCGGGGTCCCAGCGGCTCGCCAAACGACACCTGCCACCTTCCCAGCGCGCACGGGCCCCAGCGACCCCGCTGGGTCCCAGCGGCTCGCCAAACGACACCTGCCAACCTTCCCAGCGCGCGACGGGCCCCAGCGACCCCGCGCGGGTCCCAGCGGCTCGCCAAACGACACCTGCAACCTTCCCAGCGCGACACGAGCCCCAGCGACCCGCGCGGGTCCCAGCGGCTCGCCAAACGACACCTGCAACCTTCCCAGCGCACGCACGGGCCCCAGCGACCCGCGCAGGGTCCCAGCGGCTCGCCAAACAACACCTGCAACCTTCCCAGCGCGCACAGGCCCCAGCGACCCGCGCGGGGTCCCAGCGGCTCGCCAAACGACACCTGCCACCTTCCCAGCGCGCGCACGGGCCCCAGCGACCCCGCGGGGTCCCAGCGGCTCACCAAACGACATCTGCCACCTTCCCAGCGCGCACGAGCCCCAGCGACCACGCGCGGGTTCCAGGGGCTCGCCAAACGACACCTGCAACCTTCCCAGCGCGCGCACGGGCCCCAGCGACCCGCGCGGGTCCCAGCGGCTCGCCAAACGACACCTGCAACCTTCCCAGCGCGCACGGGCCCCAGCGACCCGCGCGGGTCCCAGCGGCTCGCCAAACGACATCTGCAACCTTCCCACCTCGCGCACGGACCCAGCGACCCCGCGGGGTCCCAGCGGCTCGCCAAACGACACCTGCCACCTTCCCAGCGCGCACGAGCCCCAGCGACCCCGCGGGGTCCCAGCGGCTCGCCAAACGACACCTGCAACCTTCCCAGCGCGCACAGGCCCCAGCGACCCGCGCGGGTCCCAGCGGCTCGCCAAACGACACCTGCCACCTTCCCAGCGCGCACGAGCCCCAGCGACCCCGCGCGGGTCCCAGCGGCTCGCCAAACGACACCTGCAACCTTCCCAGCGCGCACGGGCCCCAGCGACCCGCGCAGGGTCCCAGTGGCTCGCCAAATGACACCTGCAACCTTCCCATCACGCGCACGGGCCCCAGCGACCCCGCGCGGGGTCCAGCGGCTCGCCAAACGACACCTGCAACCTTCCCAGCGCGCGATCGGGCCCCATCGCCCCCGCACGGGTCCCAGCGGCTCGCCAAACGACACCTGCCACCTTCCCAGCGCACGCACGGGCCCCAGCGACCCCGCGCGGGTCCCAGCGGCTCGCCAAACGACACCTGCAACCTTCCCAGCGCGCACGAGCCCCAGCGACCCGCGCGGGTCCCAGCGGCTCGCCAAACGACACCTGCCACCTTCCCAGCGCGCGACAGGCCCCAGCGACCCGCGCGGGTCCCAGCGGCTCGCCAAACGACACCTGCAACCTTCCCAGCGCGCGCACGGGCCCCAGCGACCCCGCGTGGGGTCCCAGCGGCTCACCAAACGACACCTGCCACCTTCCCAGCGGGCGCACGAGCCCCAGCGGCCCCGCGCGGGTTCCCAGCGGGTCGCCAAACGACACCTGCAACCTTCCCAGCGCGCGCACGAGCCCCAGCGACCCCACGCGGGGTACCAGAGGCTCGCCGAACGACATCTGCAACCTTCCCAGGGCGCGCACGGGCCCCAGCGACCCCGCGTGGGGTCCCAGCGGCTCGCCAAACGACACCTGCCACCTTCCCAGCGCGCGCACGAGCCCCAGCGAACCCGCGCGGGGTCCCAGCGGCTCGCCAAACGACACCTGAAACCTTCACAGCGCGCACGGGCCCCAGCGACCCGCGCAGGGTCCCAGCGGCTCGCCAAACGACACCTGCCACCTTCCCAGCGCGCACGGCCCCAGCGACCCGCGGGTCCCAGCGGCTCGCCAAACGACACCTGCCACCTTCCCAGCGCGCGCACGAGCCCCAGCGACTCTCCTGCGCGGGGTACCAGAGGCTTGCCAAACGACACCTACAACCTTCCCAGCTCACCCATGGGCCCCAGCGACCCTGCACGGAATCCCAGCGGCTTGCCAAACGACAACTGGCACCTTTCCAGGGCAAGCACGGGCCACAGAGACCCCGCGCAGGGCCCCAGCGTGTCGCCAAACGACACCTGCAACCTTCCCAGAGCGCGCAGGAGCCCCAGCGACCACGCGCAGGGTCCCAGGGCCTCACCAAATGACATCTACAACCTTCCCAGCGCACGCAAGGACCCCAGCGACCACGCATGGGTTCCAAGCGGCTCACTAAAAAACACCTGCCACCTTCCCAGCACGAGCACGACCCCAACGACCCCACGCGGGGTCCCAGGTCCTCGTCAAACAACACCTACAACCTTCCCAGCTTGCGCATGGACACCAGCGAACACGCGCGGTGTCCCAGCGGCTCACCAAACGACACCTGGCACCTTTCCAAGGCACGCACGGCTCCCAGCGACACTGCGCGTAGTCCCAGCGGCTCGCCAAACAACACCTGCCACCTTCCCAGCGCATGCACGAGCCCCAGCGACCCCATGCAGAATCCCAGCGGATCGCCAAACGACACCTGCAACCTTCCCAGAGCGCGCAGGAGCCTCAGCTACCCCGCGCGGAGTCCCAGAGGCTCGCCAAACGACACCTGCCAACTTCCAAGCGTGCGCACAGACCCCAGCGACCCCACACGGTGTCCCAGCGGCTTGCCAAACGACACCTGCCACCTTCCCAGAGCGCGCAGGAGCCCCAGCGACCCCGCGCTGGGTCCCAGAGGCTCGCCAAACGACACCTGCCAACTTCCAAGCGTGCGCACAGGCCCCAGCGACCCCGCACGGGGTCCCAGCGGCTTGCCAAACGACATCTACAATCTTCCCAGTGCATACACAGGCCCCAGCGACCCCGCGCGAGGTCCCAGCTGCTCAGCGAACGGCATCTATAACCGTCCCAGCGCGCGCACAGGCCACAGCAACCACGCGCAGGGTCCCACCGACACGCCAAATGACACCTGGCACCTTCCCAGGGTGCACACAGGCCCCAGCGACCCCCCGAGCGGTCCCAGCGGCTCACCAAACGACACCTGCCACCTTCCCAGCACGCGACGGGCCCCAGCGACCCCGAACGGGGTCCCAACGGCTCACCAAACGACATGTGCCATTTTCCCAGCGCGCGCACGAACCCCAGCGACCACACGCGTGGTCCCAGAGGCTCACCAAACGACATCTACAACCTTCCCAGGGCGCGCATGGGCCCAAACAACCTCGCACGGGATCCCAGCGGCTCGCCAAATGACATCTGCAACCATCCCAGAGCGCACGGGCCCCACCGACCTTGCGCGAGGTCCCTGCGGCTCGCCAAATGACACCTACAACCTACCAGGGGCGCGCACGGGACCCAGCGCCCCCGCGGGGACACAGCGGCTCACAAAACGACATCTGCCACCTTCGCAGCGGATGCAGGAGCCCCAGCCACCCCGCGCGGGATCGCAGCGGCTCGCCAAAAGACATCTACAACCTTCCCAGGCCGCGCATAGGCCCCAGCGACCCCCCTCGGGGACCCAGCGGCTCGGGGAACGACATCTGCAACCTTCCCAGTGCACACACGGGCTGCTGCGACCCCGCATGGATTACCAGCGGCTCACCAAACGACACCTGCCACTGTGCCAGCGCGCGCACGAGCCCCAGCAACCGCTCGCGGGGTCCCAGGGTCTCGCCAAACGACACCTACAACCTTCCCAGAGCGCACACGGGTCCCAGCGACCCCGCGCAGGGACCCAACGGCTTACGAAACGACACCTGCCACCTTCACAGCGACCCTGTGCGTGGTCCCAGCAGCTAGCCAAAAGACCCCTGCCACCTTCCCAGCGTGCGCAAGAGCCCCAGAGACCCTGCGCGGGGTACCAGAGGCTTGCCAAACGACACCTACAACCTTCCCAGCTCACCCATGGGCCCCAGCGACCCTGCACGGAATCCCAGCGGCTTGCCAAACGACAACTGGCACCTTTCCAATGGGCACACAGGCCACAGCGACCCCGCACGCGGTCCCAGCGGCTCACAAAATGACACCTGCAACCTTTCCAGCGCGTGCATGAGCCACAGCGACCCCGCGCAGGGTCCCAGCGGGTCGCCAAACGACACCTGCAACCTTCCCAGAGCGCGCAGGAGCCTCAGCTACCCCACGCGGAGTCCCACAGGCTCGCCAAATGACACCTGCAAACTTCCAAGCGTGCTCACAGACCCCAGCGACCCCGCACGGGGTCCCAGCGGCTTGCCAAACGACATCTACAATCTTCCCAGTGAATACACAGGCCCCAGCGACCCCGCGCGAGGTCCCAGCTGCTCAGCGAACGGCATCTATAACCGTCCCAGCGCGCGCACAGTCCCCAGCAACCACGCGCGGGGTCCCACCAACACGCTAAATGACACCTGGCACCTTTACAGGGTGCACAAAGGCCCCAGCGACCCCGTGCGGTTTCCCAGCGGCTCACCAAACGACACCTGCCACCTTCCCAGCACACGCACAGGACACAGCGACCCCTCGAGGGGTCCCAGCGGCTCACCAAACGACATGTGCCATTTTCCCAGCGCGCGTACGAACCCCAGCGACCACACGCGCGGTCCCAGAGGCTCACCAAACGACATCTACAACCTTCCCAGGGCGCGCATGGGCCCAAACAACCTCGCACAGGATCCCAGGTGCTCGCCAAATGACATCTGCAACCATCCCAGCGCGTTACAGGCCCCACCGACCTTGCGCGAGATCGCAGCGGCTCGCCAAAAGACATCTACAACCTTCCCAGGCCGCGCATAGGCCCCAGCGACCCCCCTCGGGGACCCAGCGGCTCGGGGAACAACATCTGCAACCTTCCCAGTGCGCGCACGGGCTGCTGCGACTCCACGTGGAATCCCAGCGGCTCACAAAACGACACCTGCCACCTTCCCAGCGCGCGCAGGAGCCCCAGCGACCACGCACAGGGTCCCAGGGCATCGCCAAATGACATCTACAACCTTCCCAGCGTGCGCACGGACCCCAGCAACCAAGCGCGGTGTCCCAGCAGCTCGACAAACGACACCTGCCAACTTCCCAGCGGACGCACTAGCTCCAGCGACCCCGCCCGGGATCCAGGTGCTAGCCAAAAGACCCCTGCCATCTTCCCAGCATGTGCACGAGCCCCAGCGACCCCGCGCGGTGTCCCAACGGCTCACCAAACGACTCCTACTACCTTCACAGGGCGCGCACAGACCCCAGCGACCCTGCGCGGGGTCCCAGCGGCTCGCCAAACGACACCTGGCACCTTCAAAGCGCGCACTTGGGGTCCAAGCGGCCCGCCAAACGACACCTTCCACCTTCCCAGCTTGCGCACGGGCTGCAGCGACCCCGCGTGGAATCCCAGCGGATCACCAAACGAAATCTGCCACCTTCCCAGCTCGCGCAGGAGCCATAGCGACCCCGCGTGGGTCCACAGAGGCTTGTCAAACGACACCTGCCACCTTCCAAGCGCGCGCACGGGTCCCAGTGACCCCGCGCGGGGTCCCAGCGGCACGCCAAACGACACCTGACACCTTCCCAGCATGCGCACGAGCCCCAGCGACCCTGCGCAGGGTCCCAGTGGGTCGCCAAATGACACCTGCAACCTTTCCAGCATGCGCAGTAGCCCCAGCGACCCCGCCCGGGGACCCAGAGGCTCGCCAAACAACACCTGCCACCTTCCAAGCTTGCGTACAGGGCCCAGCGACCCCACGCTGGGTCCCAGCGGCTCGCCGAACAACATCTGCAACCTTCCCAGCGCGCGCAGAGGCCCCAGCAACCCCGCGTGGATTCCCAGCGGCTCGCAAAACGACACCTGCCAGCTTCACAGAGCACACACGAGCCCAAGCGACCCCGTGAGGGGTCCCAGCGGCTCGCCAAACGACACCTACAACCTTCTCAGGGCGGGCACAGACCCCAGTGACCCTGCGCGGGGTCCCAGCGGCTCGCCAAACGACACCTGCCACCTTCGAAGCACGCACGTGGGGTCCCAGCGGTCCGCCAAACGACACCTGCCACCTTCCCAGCTTGCGCACGGGCTGCAGCAACCCCGCATGGAATCCCAGAGGCTCACCAAACGACACCTGCCACCTTCCCAGCATGCGCAGGAGCCCCAGCGACCCCGCGCCAGGTCCCAGGTCCTCGCCAAATGACACCTACAACCTTCCCAGCGCATGCACGGGCCCCAGCGACCACGCGCGGTGTCCCAGCGGCTCGCCAAACGACACCTACAACCTTCCCAGCGTGCGCACGGGCCCCAGCGACCCCGCACGGGGACTCAGCGGCTTACGAATCGACACCTGGCACCTTTCCAGTGCGCGCACGAGCCCCAGCGACCCTGCCTGGGGACCCAGAGGCTCGCCAAACGACACCTGCCACCTTCCAAGCTCGCTCACGGGCTCCAGCGGCACGCCAAATAACACTTACAACCTTCCCAGAGCGTGCACGGGCCCCTGCGACCCCGTACGCGGTCCCAGCAGCTCACCAAACGACACCTGGCACCTTTCCAAGCTGAGGACGGGCCCCAGTGACCTATGCTCGTTGTCCCAGCGGCTCGCCAAACGACACCTACAACCTTCCCAGCACGCGCACGGACCCCAGCGACCCCATGCGAGGTCACAGCAGCTCGCCAAACGACACCTACAACCTTCCCAGCGTGTGCACGGGCCCCAGCGTACCTGCGTGGATTTCCAGTAGCTCGCAAAACGACACCTGCCACCTTCCCAGCCCACGCACGAGCCCAAGCGACCACGCGCAGGGTCCCAGGGCCTCGCAAAATGACATCTACAATCTTCCCAGCGTGCGCACGGACCCCAGTGACCACGCGCGGTGTCCCAGCTGCTCGCCAAACGACACCTGCCACCTTCCCAGCGGACACACTAGCCCCAGCGACCCCGCCCGGGATCCCAGGGGCTCACCATACGACACCTGGCACCTTTCCAGGGCACACACGGGACCCACCGACCCCGCCCGGGGTCCCAGCGGCTCGCCAAACGACACCTGCCACCTTCGAAGCGCACACGTGGGGTCCCAGCAGCACGCCAAACGACACCTACCACCTTACCACTGTGCGCACGGGCTGCAGCGACCCCGCGTGGATTCCCAGCGGCTCACCAAAACACACCTGCCACATTCCCAGTGCACGCACTAGCCCTAGAGACCCCACGCCTGTTCCCAGGGGCTCGCCAAGAGACACCTACAACCTTCCCAGCGCGCGCAGGAGCTCCAGCGACCCCGCGCGGGGTCCCCGGGGCTCGCCAAAAGACACCTACAACCTTCCCAGAGTGTGCACGGGCCCCAGCGACCCCGTACGCGGTCCCAGCGGCTCACCAAACGACACCTGGCACCTTTCCAAGGTGAGCACGGGCCCCAGCGACTGCGCTCGTTGTCCCAGCAGTTCGCCAAACGACACCTACAACCTTCCCAGCGCATGCACGGGCCCCAGCGTCCCCGCGTGGATTCCCAGCGGCTCGCAAATCGACACCTGCCACCTTCCCAGCCCGCGCACAAGCCCCAGCGACCACACGCGGGGTCCCAGAGGCTCTCCAAACGACACCTACAACCTTCCCAGCGCACGCACGAGCCCAAGCAACCACGCGTAGGGTCCCAGGGCCTCGCCAAATGACATCTACAATCTTCCCAGCGTGCGCACAGACCCCAGTGACCACGCGCGGCGTCCCAGCTGCTCGCCAAACGACACCTGTCATCTTCCCTGCGGACACACTAGCCCCAGCGACCCCGCCAGGGATACCAGGGGCTAGCCAAACGACACCTGGCACCTTTCCAGGGAACACACGGGCCACATCGACCCCGCGCAGGGTCCCAGCGGGTCGCCAAACGACACCTGCAACCTTCACAGCTCGCGCAGGAGCCCCAGCCCCCCCGCGTGGGTCCCCAGAGGCTCGTCAAACGACACCTGCCACCTTCCAAGCGCGCGCACGGGCCCCAGTGACCCAGCGCGGGGTCCCAGGGGCTCGCCAAAAGATAACTACAACCTTCCCAGCGAGCGAACGGACCCCAGCGACCCCACGAAGGGTCTGAACGGCTCACCAAACGACACCTAAAACATTCCCAGCGCAAGCACGAGCCCCAGCGACCGCGCACAGGGTCGCAGCGGCTCCCCAAACGACACCTACAACCTTCCCAGCGCGCGCACGGACCCCAGCGACCCCGCGTAGGGTCCCAAGGACTCGCCAAACAACATCGGCAACCATCCCAGCGCGCACAGGCCCCAGCGACCACGCACGGTATCCCAGCGGCTCGCCAAACGACACCTGCCACCTTCCAAGCGCGAGCGTGGGGTCCCAGCGGCCCCGTGGGGAATCCCAGAGGATCGCCAAACGACACCTGCAACCTTCCCAGCGCGCACACGGGCCCGAGCAACCACGCGCAGAGTCCCAGCGGTTCACCAAAAGACACCTGTCACCATTCCAGGGCGCATACAGGCCCCAACGATCCTGCGCGGGGTCCCAGCGGCACGCAACATGACACCTGACACCTTCCCAGCACGTGCACGAGCCCCACTGACCCCGCGCAGGGTCCCAGTGGGTCGCCAAACAACATCTGCAACCATCCCAGCGCGCGCAAGGGCCCCAGTGACCGCGCCATTGTCCCAGCGGCTTGCCAAACAACACCTACAACCTTCCTAGCGCGCGCACTGGCCCCAGCGACCCCGCGCGGGTTCCAAGCGGCTCGCCAAACAACATCTGCAACATTCCCAGCGCGCGCACGGGCCCCAGTGACCACGCGCACGGTACCAGAGGCTTGCCCAACGACATCTACAACCTTCCCAGCGCACGCATGAGCCCCAGCGACCGCGCGCAGTGTCCCAGCGCCTCTCCAAACGACATTTACGACCTTCCCAGCGCGCTCATGGACCCCAGCGACCCTGCGCGGGATCCCAGCGGCTTGCCAAACGACACCTACAACCTTCCCAGCGTGCGCACGGACCCCAGCGATCCCGCTCGGGGTCCGAGTGATCTACGAAACGACACCTACAACCATCCCAGTGCACGCACGAGTTCCAGAGACCCCGCGCGGTGTCCCAGGTGCTCACCAAAAGACACCTACAACCTTCACAGCACGCGCACGGAAACCAGTGACAACGCACGGGGTCCCAGCGGCTCACCAAACGATACCTGGCATCTTTCCAGGAGTGCGCACGGGCCCCAGCGACCCCGCGCGGGGTCCCAGCGGCTCGCCAATCGACACCTACAACCTTCCCAGCGGGCGCACGTACCAAAGCGACCCTGCGCGGGGTCCCAGCGGCTCGCCAAACGACACCTACAACCTTCCCAGCGCGCACACGTACCCCAGCGAACACGCGCGGGGTCCCAGCGGTTCACCAAACGACACCTACAACCTTCCCAGGGGGCGCATGGGCCCCAGCGACCCCCATCGGGGACCCAGCGGCTCACGAAACGACACCTGCCACCTTCCCAGCACACGCACGAGCCCCAGCGACCCCGCGCGGGATCCCAGGGGCTCACCAAAAGACACTTACAACCTTCCCAGCACGCGCAAGGACCCCAGCGACCACGCACGGGTTCCATGTGGCTCGCCAAACAACATCTGCAAACTTCCCAGCATGAGCAAGAGCCCCAGCGACCCCGTCTGGGGTACCAGAGGCTCGCCAAACGACACCTACAACCTTTCCAGCGTGCGCACGGGCCCCAGCGACCCCGCTGAGTCCCAGCGGCTCGCCAAACGACACGTGCCACCTTCCCAGTGCACGACGGGCCCCAGCGACCTCACGGGATTCCCAGCGGCTCACCAAATGACACCTGCCACATTCCCAGTGCGCACACGGGCCTCAGCGACCCCGTGCGGGGTGCCAGGGCCTCACTAAACGACACCAACAACCTTCCCAGCGTGGGCATTTGCCGCAGCAACCACGCGCGGAGTCCCAGCGGCTCGCCAAACGACACCTGCCACCTTCCCAGTGCGAGCACGGGCCCCAGCGACCTCACATGGATTCCCAGCGGCTCACCAAATGACATCTGCAACCTTCCCAGCGCACGCACGGGCCACAGAGACCCCGCGCTGGTTCGCAGCAGCTCGCCAAAGACACCTGGCACCTTCTGTTGCGCGTGCAAGGGACCGAGCGACACCGCGCAGGGTCCCAGCGGCTCGACAAATGACACCTGCCACCTTCCCAGTGCGCGCACGAACTCCAGCGACCCCGAGCTGGGTCCTAGAGGCTCGCCAAACGACATCTAAAACCTTCCCAGCGCGCGCACAGGCCCCTGCGACCATGCGCGGGGTCCCAGAGGCTCGCCAAACCACACCTACAACCTTTCTAGCGCACGCACGGGCCCCAGCGTTCGTGGGCGTGGTCCCAGCGGCTCAGCAAACGACACTTACAACCTTCCCAGCGCGCAAGACGGGTCCCCAGCGACCCCGCGCGGGTCCCAACGGCTCGCCTAACGACATTTGCAACCTTCCCAGCGCACGCACGGGCCCCAGCGACCCCGCGCTGGTTCCCAGCAGCTCGCCAAATGACACCTGCCACCTTACCAGTGCGCGCACAAACTCCAGCGACCCCCGCTGGGTCCTAGAGCCTCGCCAAACGACATCTAAAACCTTCCCAGTGTGCGCACGAGCCCCAGCAACCACTCGCGGGGTCCCAGAGGCTCGCCAAACGAAACCTACAACATTCCCAGCGAGCAAGGGAACCAGCGACCCCGCGCGGGGTCCCAGCGGCTGGCCAAATGACTCCTGCCACCTTCCCAGCATGCAAGGGAACCAGAGACCCAGCGCTGGGTCCCAGCTGCTCGCCCAATAACACCTACAACCTTCCCAGCGCATGAACGGGCCCCAGCAACCTCGCGCTGGTTCCCAGCAGCTCGCCAAACGACACCTGCCACCTTCACAGTGCGCGCACGAACTCCAGCGACCCAGCGCTGGGTCCTAGAGGCTCGCCAAATGACACCTGCCACCTTCCGAACGCGAGTAAAGGACACAGCGACCCCACGCAGTGTCCCAGCGGCTCGCCAAAGGACACCTGGCAACTTCCCAGCACATGCAAGGGACCCAGCGATCCTGCCCAAGCTCCTAGCGGCTCGCCAAACGACAACTGGCACCTTCCCAGCGCGCGCAAGGGAACCAACGACCCCGCGCGGGGACCCAGCAACTCGCCAAACGACACCTGCCACCTTCCCAGCGCGCGCAAGGGAACCAGCGACCCCGTGCGGGGTCCCAGCGGCTCGCCAAACGACACCTACAACCTTACGAGCCCGAGCAAGGGACCCAGCGACCCCGCGCGGGGTCCCAGCGGCTTGCCAAACGACACCTTGCACCTTCCCAGCACGCGCAAGGGACCAAACGACCCCGCGAGGGGACCCAGCGGCTCGCCAAACGACACCTGCCACCTTCCCAGCATGCGCAAGGGACCCAGCAACCCCGCGCGGGGTCCCAGCGGCTCACCAAATGACACATGCCACCTTCCCAGCGCAATCAAGGGACCCAGCTACCCCTCGCGGGGTCCCAGCAGCTCGCCAAACGACACCACCCACCTTCCAAGCGCACGCAAGGGACCCAGCGACCCCGCTCGGTGTCCCAGCGGCTCGCCTAACCATAACTGCAACCTTCCCAGCGCGCGCACAAGCCCCAACAGCCCCGCAAGGGATCCCAGGGGCTCGCCAAACAACACCTACAACCTTCCCAACGCGCACGGGCCCCAGCGACCACGCGCGTGGTCCCATCGGCTCGCCAAACAACATCTACAACCTTCCCAGCGCGCGCACGGGTCTCAGCGGCTCACCTAACGATATCTGCAACCTTCCCAGCGCGCTCACGGGACACAGCGGCTCGCCAAACGACAACTGGCACCTTCCCATCGCACGCAAGGGAACCAGTGACCCCGCGCGGGGTCCCAGCGGCTCGCCCAACGGCAATTTCCAGGTCTTCCCGTACAAGCTATCACACCACTGACCTGATCCAAGCTACTGCTTCCCAAGGAAGTACCACAAAGCCAATCAATTTCAGAGGTAGGGAACGGCACCTATATACATGGGTGAAAGTTTTCCGTCTGTAGGTCCATTCCTATGATTTTCTGTCTGTAGGGTCTCCCTGGTCCATTCCTATGATTCGTGGAAAACTGTAACTTGATTGAGACCATAGGTCACAGAGGAGGCAAACCTACTTTTTTTGCTCAATATTATTATTTCTTAGCAGACGCCCTTACCCAGGGTGACTTACAATTGTTACAAGATATCACATTATTTTTTACATACAATTACCCATTTATACAGTTGGGTTTTTACTGGAGCAATCTAGATAAAGTACTTTGCTCAAGGGTACAGCAGCAGTGTCCCCCACCTGGGATTGAACCCACGACCCTCCGGTCAAGAATCCAGAGCCCTAACCACTACTACACACTGCTGCCATAAATACACACTTATTATTCTATGTTTTGTTATGGTTTTGCCTTTAAACAGTTTAAAATGTAATACAACAAAGTAATTCAGAAGATGCCAGAAGAATGACCATTTATAAAACTTTTTTTTTTTAAAAAACACAATAAAACCCACCCTACACGAACATGGCCCATAGTCCACACTGCACTATTTACAACAGCTAATGTTAGCAGCGGTGTGACTGCAACAGAAGATGCAAGGCAGTTTGTGGAGACTACAAAAAATGAAATATAGGTTAGATATCTGTTAGTTTAGTTTGTTTTTATTCTCTATTAAAATTATATGCATTGAAAAAAGGTGAGAGAACCAGATGGAGAACCAGAGAGAACCAGGAGGTCCAGTAGTTAAAGAAAAGGGCTTGTAACCCGGAGGTCCCCGGTTCAAATCCCACCTCAACCACTGACTCATTGTGTGACCCTGAGCAAGTCACTTAACCTCCTTGTGCTCCGTCTTTCGGGTGAGACGTATTTGTAAGTGACTCTGCAGCTGATGCATAGTTCACACACCCTAGTCTCTGTAAGTTGCCTTGGATAAAGGCGTCTGCTAAATAAACAAATAATAATAATAATAATATCTGCAACCTTCCCAGCAAGCGCACGGACCCCAGAGACCCCGTGTATGTTACCAGCGGCTCGCCAAACGAAATCTGCCACCTTCCCAGCGCGCGCAAGGGATCCAGTGACCCCACGCGGGGACCCAGCAGCTCGCCAAACGACACCTGGCTCATTCCCAGCACGTGCTACGAACCCCGCGACCCCGCGCGGGGTCCCAGCGGCTCGCCATACAACACCTGGCACCTTCCCAGCGCGCGCAAGGGACCCCGCCACCCCGCATGGGGTCCCAGCGGCTCGCCAAACGACACCTGCCACATTCCCAGCGCACGCATGAGCCCCAGTACCCCGTGCGGGGTCCCAGCGGCTCGGAAAACGACACCTACAACCTTCCCAGCGCGCGCAAGTGCCGCAGCGAACCCGCGCTGCGTCCCAGCAGGTTGACAAACGACACCTGCCACCTTCCCAGCACGCGCAAGGGACACAGCGACCCCACGTGGGGTCCCAGCAGCTTGCTAAACGACACCTGCCACCTTCCCAGCGCGAGCAAGGGACCCAGCGACCTTGCGCAGTGTCCCACCGGCTCGCCAAACGACAACTGGCACTTTCCCAGTGCGCGCAAGGGAACCAGCGACCTCGTGCTGGGTCCCAGCGACTCGCCCAACGACATCTACAACTTTCCCAGCGCACGAATGGGCCCCAGCGACCTCGCGCGGGTTCCCAGTGACTCGCCAAACGACACCTGCCACCTTCCCAATGCGAGCAAGGGACCCAGTGACCCCGTGCGTGTTCCCAGTGGCTAGCCAAACGACACCTGCCACCTTCCCAGAGCGCGCAAGGGACCCAGCAACACCGAGTGGGGTCCCAGCGGCTAGCCTAACGAGATATGCAACCTTCCCAGCGCGCGCACGGACCCCAACAACCTCGCACGGGGTCCCAGTGGCTCTCCAAACGACAGCTGCCACATTCCCAGCGCGAGCTAGGGACCCAGTGACCCCGTGTGTGTTCCCAGTGGCTAGCCAAACGACACCTACCACCTTCCAAGCGGGAGCACGGGATCCCAGCGGCTCACCAAACAACACCTGCCACATTCCCAGCGCGCGCACAAGCCCCAGCGACCCCTCTCAGGGTCCCAGCGGGTAACCAAACGACACCTACAACCTTCCCAGCGCGCTCACGGGCCGCAGCGACCCCGCGCGTGTTCACAGCAGCTCGCCAAACGACACCTGGCACATTCCCAGCACACCCATGGTACCCAGCGACCCTGCGCAGGTTCCCAGCGGGTCGCCAAACGCCACCTGCCACCTTCCCAGTGCACGCACGAGCCCCAGCGACCACAGGCGGGTTCCCAGAGGCTCACCAAACGACACCTGCCACCTTCAAAGCACTTGCACGGGCCCCAGGGACACCCAAGCGGTGTCCCAGTAGCTTGCCAAACGACACCTACAACCTTCCCAGCGCGTGCACGGGCCCCAGTGACACCGCACGGGGTCCCAGCAGCTCAGCAAACGACATCTGCAACCATTCCAGAGCGCACACGGGCCCCAGCAACCCGGCACGGGGTCCAGGAGGTTGGACAAACGACACCTACCACCTTCCCTGCACGTGCACGAGCCCCAGCGACACTCAGCAACCCCACACAAAGTCCCAGCGACTCGCCAAACGACACCTGCCACCTTCCCAGCGCACGCACGTGCCCCAGTGACCCCGCGCATGTTCCTAGCGGGTCGCCAAACGCCACCTGCCACCTTCACAGCGTGCACACGAGCCCCAGCGACCCCACGCGGGGTCCCAGAGGCTCTCTAAATGACACCTGCCACCTTCCAAGCACATGCACGGACCCCAGCGACCCCTCAAGGGGTTCCAGGGGCTCGCCAAATTACATCTGCAACCTTCCCAGCACGCGCACGGACCCCAGCGACCGCGCGCCTGGTCTCGGCGGCTCGCCAAATGACACCTACAACCTTCCCAGCGTGGCAATGAGCCCCAGTGACCTTGCGTGGGGTCCCAACGGCTCACCTAACGATAACTACAACCTTCCTAGCGCGCACGGGCCTCAACAACCCTGCGCGGGTTCCCAGCGGCTCGCAAAACGACACCTACAATCTTCCCAGCGCGCGCACGGGACTCAGCGACCCCCCTCGGGGACCCAGCGGCTCATGAAACGACACCTGCCACCTTCCCAGCACACGCACGAGCCCCAGCGACCCCGCGCGGGATCCCAGGGGCTCACCAAAAGACACTTACAACCTTCCCAGCACGCGCAAGGACCCCAGCGACCACGCGCGGGTTCCATGTGGCTCGCCAAACAACATCTGCAAACTTCCCAGCATGAGCAAGAGCCCCAGCGACCCCGTCTGGGGTACCAGAGGCTCGCCAAACGACACCTACAACCTTTCCAGCGTGCGCACGGGCCCCAGCGACCCCGCGCGGAGTCCCAGCGGCTCGCCAAACGACACGTGCCACCTTCCCAGTGCGCGTACGGGCCACAGCGACCTCACGTGGATTCCCAGCGGCTCACCAAATGACACCTGCCACATTCCCAGTGCGCACACGGGCCTCAGCGACCCCGTGCGGGGTGCCAGGGCCTCACTAAACGACACCAACAACCTTCCCAGCGTGGGCATTTGCCGCAGCAACCACGCGCGGAGTCCCAGCGGCTCGCCAAACGACACCTGCCACCTTCCCAGTGCGAGCACGGGCCCCAGCGACCTCACATGGATTCCCAGCGGCTCACCAAATGACATCTGCAACCTTCCCAGCGCACGCACGGGCCACAGAGACCCCGCGCTGGTTCGCAGCAGCTCGCCAAACGACACCTGGCACCTTCTGTTGCGCGTGCAAGGGACCGAGCGACCCCGCGCAGGGTCCCAGCGGCTCGACAAATGACACCTGCCACCTTCCCAGTGCGCGCACGAACTCCAGCGACCCCGAGCTGAGTCCTAGAGGCTCGCCAAACGACATCTAAAACCTTCCCAGCGCGCGCACGGGCCCCCGCGACCATGCGCGGGGTCCCAGAGGCTCGCCAAACCACACCTACAACCTTTCCAGCGCACGCACGGGCCCCAGCGTTCGTAGGCGTGGTCCCAGCGGCTCAGCAAACGACACTTACAACCTTCCCAGCGCGCGCAAGGGCCCCAGCGACCCCGTGCGGGGTCCCAACGGCTCGCCTAACGACATTTGCAACCTTCCCAGCGCACGCACGGGCCCCAGCGACCCCGCGCTGGTTCCCAGCAGCTCGCCAAATGACACCTGCCACCTTACCAGTGCGCGCACAAACTCCAGCGACCCCCGCTGGGTCCTAGAGCCTCGCCAAACAGCATCTAAAACCTTCCCAGTGTGCGCACGAGCCCCAGCAACCACTCGCGGGGTCCCAGAGGCTCGCCAAACGAAACCTACAACATTCCCAGCGAGCAAGGGAACCAGCAACCCCGCGCGGGGTCCCAGCGGCTGGCCAAATGACTCCTGCCACCTTCCCAGCATGCAAGGGAACCAGAGACCCAGCGCTGGGTCCCAGCTGCTCGCCCAATAACACCTACAACCTTCCCAGCGCGTGAACGGGCCCCAGCAACCTCGCGCTGGTTCCCAGCAGCTCGCCAAACGACACCTGCCACCTTCACAGTGCACGCACGAACTCCAGCGACCCAGCGCTGGGTCCTAGAGGCTCGCCAAATGACACCTGCCACCTTCCGAACGCGAGTAAAGGACACAGCGACCCCACGCAGTGTCCCAGCGGCTCGCCAAAGGACACCTGGCAACTTCCCAGCACATGCAAGGGACCCAGCGATCCTGCCCAAGCTCCTAGCGGCTCGCCAAACGACAACTGGCACCTTCCCAGCGCGCGCAAGGGAACCAACGATCCCGCGCGGGACCCAGCAGCTCGCCAAACGACACCTGCCACCTTCCCAGCGCGCGCAAGGGAACCAGCGACCCCGTGCGGGGTCCCAGCGGCTCGCCCAGCGACACCTACAACCTTACGAGCCCGAGCAAGGGACCCAGCGACCCCGTGCGGGGTCCCAGCGGCTTGCCAAACGACACCTTGCACCTTCCCAGCACGCGCAAGGGACCAAACGACCCCGCGAGGCAATTTCCAGGTCTTCCCGTACAAGCTATCACACCACTGACCTGATCCAAGCTACTGCTTCCCAAGGAAGTACCACAAAGCCAATCAATTTCAGAGGTAGGGAACGGCACCTATATACATGGGTGAAAGTTTTCCGTCTGTAGGTCCATTCCTATGATTTTCTGTCTGTAGGGTCTCCCTGGTCCATTCCTATGATTCGTGGAAAACTGTAACTTGATTGAGACCATAGGTCACAGAGGAGGCAAACCTACTTTTTTTGCTCAATATTATTATTATTTCTTAGCAGACGCCCTTACCCAGGGTGACTTACAATTGTTACAAGATATCACATTATTTTTTACATACAATTACCCATTTATACAGTTGGGTTTTTACTGGAGCAATCTAGATAAAGTACTTTGCTCAAGGGTACAGCAGCAGTGTCCCCCACCTGGGATTGAACCCACGACCCTCCGGTCAAGAATCCAGAGCCCTAACCACTACTACACACTGCTGCCATAAATACACACTTATTATTCTATGTTTTGTTATGGTTTTGCCTTTAAACAGTTTAAAATGTAATACAACAAAGTAATTCAGAAGATGCCAGAAGTATGACCATTTATAAAACTTTTTTTTTTTAAAAACACAATAAAACCCACCCTACACGAACATGGCCCATAGTCCACACTGCACTATTTACAACAGCTAATGTTAGCAGCGGTGTGACTGCAACAGAAGATGCAAGGCAGTTTGTGGAGACTACAAAAAATGAAATATAGGTTAGATATCTGTTAGTTTAGTTTGTTTTTATTCTCTATTAAAATTATATGCATTGAAAAAAGGTGAGAGAACCAGATGGAGAACCAGAGAGAACCAGGAGGTCCAGTGGTTAAAGAAAAGGGCTTGTAACCCGGAGGTCCCCGGTTCAAATCCCACCTCAACCACTGACTCATTGTGTGACCCTGAGCAAGTCACTTAACCTCCTTGTGCTCCGTCTTTCGGGTGAGACGTATTTGTAAGTGACTCTGCAGCTGATGCATAGTTCACACACCCTAGTCTCTGTAAGTCGCCTTGGATAAAGGCGTCTGCTAAATAAACAAATAATAATAATAATAATATCTGCAACCTTCCCAGCAAGCGCACGGACCCCAGAGACCCCGTGTATGTTACCAGCGGCTCGCCAAACAAAATCTGCCACCTTCCCAGCGCGCGCAAGGGATCCAGTGACCCCACGCGGGGTCCCAGCAGCTCGCCAAACGACACCTGGCTCATTCCCAGCACGTGCTACGGACCCAGCGACCCCGCGCAGGGTCCCAGCGGCTCGCTAAACGACACCTGCCACCTTCCCAGCGTGCGCACGAGCCCAAGCAACCACGCTCAGGTTCCCAGCAACTCGCCTAACGAGATCTGCAACCTTCCCAGCGTGCGCACGGACCCCAGTGACCCCGTGTGTGTTCCAAGCGGCTAGCCCAACGACACCTACAACATTCCCAGAGCACAAACGGGCACCAGCGACCTCGCGCGGGGTCCCAGCGGCTCGCCATACAACACCTGGCACCTTCCCAGCGCGCGCAAGGGACCCCGCCACCCCGCATGGGGTCCCAGCGGCTCGCCAAACGACACCTGCCACATTCCCAGCGCACGCATGAGCCCCAGTACCCCGTGCGGGGTCCCAGCGGCTCGGAAAACGACACCTACAACCTTCCCAGCGCGCGCAAGTGCCGCAGCGAACCCGCGCTGCGTCCCAGCAGCTTGCTAAACGACACCTGCCACCTTCCCAGCGCGAGCAAGGGACCCAGCGACCTTGCGCAGTGTCCCACCGGCTCACCAAACGACAACTGGCACTTTCCCAGTGCGCGCAAGGGAACCAGCGACCTCGTGCTGGGTCCCAGCGACTCGCCCAACGACATCTACAACTTTCCCAGCGCGCGAATGGGCCCCAGCGACCTCGCGCGGGTTCCCAGTGACTCGCCAAACGACACCTGCCACCTTCCCAACGCGAGCAAGGGACCCAGTGACCCCGTGCGTGTTCCCAGTGGCTAGCCAAACAACACCTGCCACCTTCCCAGCGCGCGCAAGGGACCCAGCAACACCGAGTGGGGTCCCAGCGGCTAGCCTAACGAGATATGCAACCTTCCCAGCGCGCGCACGGACCCCAACGACCTCGCACGGGGTCCCAGTGGCTCTCCAAACGACAGCTGCCACATTCCCAGCGCGAGCTAGGGACCCAGTGACCCCGTGTGTGTACCCAGTGGCTAGCCAAACGACACCTACCACCTTCCAAGCGGGAGCACGGGATCCCAGCGGCTCACCAAACAACACCTGCCACATTCCCAGCGCGCGCACAAGCCCCAGCGACCCCTCTCAGGGTCCCAGCGGGTAACCAAACGACACCTACAACCTTCCCAGCGCGCTCACGGGCCGCAGCGACCCCGCGCGTGTTCACAGCAGCTCGCCAAACGACACCTGGCACATTCCCAGCACACCCATGGTACCCAGCGACCCTGCGCAGGTTCCCAGCGGGTCGCCAAACGCCACCTGCCACCTTCCCAGTGCGCGCACGAGCCCCAGCGACCCCAGGCGGGTTCCCAGAGGCTCACCAAACGACACCTGCCACCTTCAAAGCACTTGCACGGGCCCCAGGGACACCCAAGCGGTGTCCCAGCAGCTCGCCAAACGACACCTACAACCTTCCCAGCGCGTGCACGGGCCCCAGTGACACCGCACGGGGTCCCAGCGGCTCAGCAAACGACATCTGCAACCATTCCAGAGCGCACACGGGCCCCAGCAACCCGGCACGGGGTCCAGGAGGTTGGACAAACGACACCTACCACCTTCCCTGCGCGCGCACGAGCCCCAGCGACACTCAGCAACCCCACACAAAGTCCCAGCGGCTCGCCAAACGACACCTAGCACCTTTCCAGGGCGCGCACGGGCGCCAGCGACCCAGCGCGGGGTCCCAGCGACTCGCCAAACGACACCTGCCACCTTCCCAGCGCACGCACGTGCCCCAGTGACCCCGCGCATGTTCCTAGCGGGTCGCCAAACGCCACCTGCCACCTTCACAGCGTGCACACGAGCCCCAGCGACCCCACGCGGGGTCCCAGAGGCTCTCTAAATGACACCTGCCACCTTCCAAGCACATGTACGGACCCCAGCGACCCCTCAAGGGGTCCCAGGGGCTCGCCAAATTACATCTGCAACCTTCCCAGCACGCGCACGGACCCCAGCGACCGCGCGCCTGGTCTCGGCGGCTCGCCAAATGACACCTACAACCTTCCCAGCGTGCGCATGAGCCCCAGTGACCTTGCGTGGGGTCCCAACGGCTCACCTACTGACAACTACAACCTTCCTAGCGCGCACGGGCCTCAACAACCCTGCGCGGGTTCCCAGCGGCTCGCAAAACGACACCTACAATCTTCCCAGCGCGCGCACGGGACTCAGTGACCCCGAGCAGGGTCCTAGCGGGTGGCCAAACGACACCTGTAACCTTCCCAGCGCACGCAGGGGATCCAGCGACCCCACACGGGTTCTCAGCGGCTCGCCAACCGACACCTGCCACCTTCCCATCGCGAACAAGGTACCCAGCGACCCCGCACGGGGTCCCAGAGGTTTGATTATTATTATTATTATTTGTTTATTTAGCAGACGCCTTTATCCAAGGTGACTTACAGAGACTAGGGTGTGTGAACTATGCATCAGCTGCAGAGTCACTTACAATTACGTCTCACCTGAAAGACAGAGCACAAGGAGGTTAAGTGACAACGCGTAGGGTCCCAGCGGCTTGCCAAACGACACCTGCCACATTCCCAGCGTGCGCACGAACCCCAGCGACCCAGCGCGGGGTCCTAGAGGCTCGTCAAACTACACCTAAAACCAACCCAGCGCATGCACGGGCCCCAGCGACCACGCACGGGCACCAGCGACCACGCACGGGGTCCCAGAGGCTCGCCAAACGACACCTACAACCTTCCCAGCGCGCACACGGGCCCCAGCGACCCCGCGCGTATTCCCAGCAGCTCGCCAAAAACCACCTGCCACCTTCCCAGCATGAGCAAGAGACCCAGCGACAGCGCTCGTTGTCCCAGAGGTTCACCAAACGACACCTACAACCTTCCCTGCGCACGCACCGGCCCCTGCGACCACGCGCGGGGTCCAAAAGGCTCGCCAAACGACACCTACAACCATCCCAGCGTGTGGTCTGGCCCTAGCAACCCCGCGTGTGTTCCCACCAGCTCACAAAACGCCACCTGCCACCTTCCCAGCGTGCGCACGAGCCCCAGTGACCGCGCGCAGGTTCCCAGCGGCTCGCCAAATTACATCTACAACCTTCCCAGAGCGCACACGGGCCCCAGCGACCGCGCGCCTGGTCTCAGCAGCTAGCCAAATGACACCTACAACCTTCCCAGCGCGCGCATGGGCCCCAGTGACCTTGCGCGGGGTCCCAGCTGCTCACCTAACAACAACTACAACCTTCCTAGAGCGGACGGGCCTCAGCAACCCCGCACAGGTTCTTAGCGGCTCGCAAAACGACACCTGTAACCTTCCAAGCGCGCGCAGGGGACCCAGCGACCCCACGCGGGTATTCAGCGGCCCGCCAAACAACACCTGCCACCGTCCCAGCGCGAACAAGGTAACTAGCGACCCCACACGGGGACCAAGAGGTTCGACTAACGACACCTAAAACCAACCCAGTGCACGCACCAGTGACCACGCGCAGGGTCCCAGCGGCTCGCCAAACGACACCTGCCACATTCCCAGCGCGCGCACGAACCCCAGCGACCCAGCGCGGGGTCCTAGAGGCTCGGCAAACTACACCTAAAACCAACCCAGTGCACGCATGGGCCCCAGCGACCACGCACGGGGTCCCAGAGGCTCGCCAAACGACACCTACAACCTTCCCAGCGTGCACACGGGCCCCAGCGACCCCGAGCGTATTCCCAGCGGCTCGGCAAACGCCGCCTGCCACCTTCCCAGCGCAAGCACAAGCCCCAGAGACACCACGCAGGGTCCCAGCTACTCGCGAAACGACACCTGCCACCTTCCCAGCGCGTGCACGAGCCCCAGCGACCCCACGCGCGGTCCCAGAGGCTCGCCAAACGACACCTGCCACCTTTCAAGCGCGCACGGGCCCCAGCGACACCGAGCGGGGTCCCAGCGGCTCGCCAAAGGACACCTACAACCTTCCCTGCACTTGCACCGGCCCTAGCGACCACGCGTGGGGTCCCAGAGGCTCGCCAGACGACACCTACAACCTTCCCAGCGCGTGCACGGGCCCCAGCGACAGCGCTCGTTGTCCCAGCGGCTTGCCAAACGACACCTACAACCTTCCCAGTGCGTGTACGGGCCCCAGAGACCCTGCGCAGGTTCCCAGCGGCTCACCAAATGACACCTACAAACTTCCCAGCGCGCGCATGGGCCCCAGCGACCGCGCTCGATGTCCCAGCATCTCGCCAAACGACAACTACAACCTTCCTAGCGGGCCACAGCGACCACGCGCGGGGTCCCAGCAACTCGCCAAACGGAACCTGCCACCTTCCAAGCACGCGCACAAGCCCAAGCGACCCCGCGCGGGGACCCAGGGGCTGGCCAAATTACATCTACAACCTTCCCAGCGCGTGCACAGGCCCCAGCGAACGCGCGCCTGGTCTCAGCGGCTCGCCAAATGACACCTACAACCTTCCCAGCGCGCACACGGGCCCCAGCGACCCCGCGCGAGTTCCCAGCGGCTCGCCAAACGCCAACTGCCACCTTCCCAGCGCACGCACGAGCCCCAGTGACCCCGCGTGGGGTCCCAGGGCTCGGCAAACCACACCTGCAACCTTCCCAGTACGCACATGGGTCCCAGCGGCTTGCCAAACGACACCTACAATCTTCCCAGCGAGTGCCCGGGACTCAGTGACCAGGCGCAGGGTCCTAGCGGGTTACCAAACAACACCTGTAACCTTCCCAGCGCGCGCAGGACACCCAGCGACCCCGCGTGGGGTCTCAGCGGCACGCCAAACGAAACCTGCCACCTTCCCAGCGCGACCAAGGTACCCAGCAACCCCGCGCGGGGTCGCAGAGTCTCGCTAAACGACACCTACAACCTTCCTAGAGTGCGCATGGGCCCCAGCGTTCGCGCGTGTGGTCCCAGCAGCTCGCCAAACGAAACCTGCCACCTTCCAAGCGCAAGCGCGGGGTCCCAGTGGCTCACCAAACGACACCTGCCAGCTTCCCAGCGCGCGCACATGCCCCCAGCGACCCCACGCGGGGTCCCAGTGGCTCGCCTAATGATATCTGCAACCTTCCCAGCACGCGCACGGACCCCAGTGACCCCGTGCGGGTACCCAGCGGCTCGCCAAACAACACCTGCCACCTTCCCAGCGCACGCAATGGACCCAGCGACCCCGCGCGGGGTACCAGCGGCTCGCCAAACAACATCTGCCACTTTCCCAGCGCGACCAAGGGACCCAGCGACCTGGCACCCCAGAGGTTCGCCAAACGACACGTACAACCTTCCCTGCGCGTACACGGGCCTCAGCGACCACGCGCGGGGTCCCAGCAGCTCGCCAAACGACACCTGGCACCTTCCCAGTGCGCACAGGGGACCCAGCGACCCTGCGCCGGGTTCCCAGCGGCTCGCCAAACGACATCTGCCACTTTCCCAGCGTGACCAAGGGACCCAGCGACCCGGCACGCGGTCCCAGCGGCTCACGAAACGACACCTGCCAGCTTCCCAGCGTGCGCACATGCCCCCAGCGAACCCACGCGGGTTCCCAGCAGTTCGCCAAACGACACCTACAACCTTCCCAGCGTGCGCACAGGCCCCAGCGACCACTCGCGGGTCCCAGAGTCTCGGCAAACGACACCTACAACCTTCCCAGTAAGCGCACGGGCCTCAGCGACCCCGCGCAGGGTCCCAGTGCCTCGGCTAACGATATCTGCAACCTTCCCAGCGCGCGTACTGACCCCAGTGACCACGCGCGGGTTCCCAGCGGCTCACCAAATGAAACCTGCCACCTTCCCAGCGCGCACAAGGGACCCAGCGACCCCGCGCGGGGTCCCAGCAGCTCATCAAATGACACCTGTCACCTTCCCAGCATGAGCAAGGGACCCATTGACCCCGCCCGGGGTCCAAGCGGCTATCCAAACGACACCTGGCACCTTCCCAGCGAGTGCAAGGGAACCAGCGACCCCACGTGAGGTCCCAGCGGCTTGCCAAACAATACCTACAACCTTCCCAGCGCGCAAACGGGCCCCAGTGACCTCACATGGGGTGCCAAAAGCTCACCAAATGACACCTACAACCTTTCCAGCCTGCGCACGAGCCCCAGCGACCAAGTGCATTTTCCCAGCAGGTCGCCAAACGCCACCTGCCACCTTCCCAGCGCACGCACGGTGTCCCAGCAGCTCGCCAAACGACACCTACAACCTTCCCAGTGCGTGCACGGGGCCTAGCGACACCGCGCGGGGTCCCAGCGGGTCGGCAAACGACACCTGGCACCTTCCCAGTGCGCACAAGGGACCCAGCGACCCCGCGCGGGCTCCCAGCGGCTCGCCAAACGACACCTGCCACCTTCAAAGCGCGCACGAGACCCAGCGACCCCGCACGGGGTCCCAGAGGTTCGACAAACGCCAACTACAATCTTCACTGAGCGGGCACGGGCCCCAGCGACCATGAGCGGGGTCCCAGAGGCTCGCCAAACGACACCTACAATCCTCCCAGCACGCGCCCGGGACACAGCGACCACGCGCAGGTTCCCAGCGGCTCGCCAAACGACACCTTCCACCTTCCTAGCACGCACACGAGCCCCAGCGACCCCACACGGGGTCCCATGGGCTCGCCAAACGACACCTACAACCTTCCCAGCGCGCACGGGATCCAGCAACCAAGCGTTGGTCCCAGCCGCTCGCCAAACGACACCTACAACCTTCCCAGTGAGCTCAGGTGCCCCAGCGACCCCCCGCGGGGTCCCAGTGGCTCGCCTAACGATATCTGCAACATTCTCAGCGCGCGCACGGTCCCCAGTGACCCTGTGCGGGTTCCCAGCGGCTCGCCAAATGAGACGTGGCAGCTTCCCAGCGCGCGCATGGGACCCTGCGACCCCGCGCGGTGTACCATCGGCTCGCCAAACGACACCTGTCACCTTCCCAGCACGACCAAGGGACCCAGCGACCCCGCACGGGGTCCCAGAGGTTCGCCAAACGACACGTACAACCTTCCCTGCGCACGCACGGGCCTCAGCGACAATGCCTGGGGTCCCAGCGGCTATCCAAACGACACATGCCACCTTTCCAGCGCACGCAAGGGACCCAGCGACCCCGCGCAGGGTCCCAGCGGCTCGCTCAACGACAACTACAACCTTTACAGTGCGCGAACGGGCCCCAGCGACCTCGCTTGGGGTCCCAGCAGATCGCCAAACGAAACCTGCCACCTTCCAAGCGCGAGAGCGGTGTCCCAGCGGCTCACCAAACGACACCTCCCACCTTCCCAGCACGTGCACATGCTCCAGCAACCCCACACGGGGTCCCAGAGTCTCGCCAAACGACACCTACAACCTTCCCAGTGAGCGCACTGACCCAAGTGACCCCACGCGGTTTCCCAGCAGCTCGCCAAACGACACATGCCACCTTCCCAGCGCGCGCAAGGGACCCAGCGACCCCGCGCGGGGTCCCCGCGGCTCTTCAAACGACACCTGTCACCTTCCCAGCGTGCACGAGCCCCAGCGACCCGGCATGGGGTCCCAGAGGTTCGAAAAAACGACACCTACAATCCTCCCAGCACGCGCACAGGCCCCAGCAACCCCGCGCAGGTTCCCAGCGGCTCGCCAAACGACACCTGCCACCTTCCCAGGGCGCGCACGACCCCCAGCGACCCCACGCGGGGTCCCATGGGCTCGCCAAACGACACCTACAACCTTCCCAGTGAGCGCAGGGGCCCCAGCGACCCCGCGCGGGGTCCCAGGGGCTCGCCAAACGACACCTACAACCTTCCCAGCACGCGCCAGGGACCCAGCGACCCCGCGCGGGATCCCAGAGGCTTGCAAAACGACACCTGGCATCTTCCCAGCGTGTGCTATTGCCCCAGCGACCCGACGCGGGGTCCAAGCGGGTCGTCAAACGAAACCTACAACCTTCCCAGTGCGCCCACGGGCCCCAGCGACCATGCGCGGGTTCCCAGCGGATTACCAAACAACAACTGCCACCTTCCGACCACGCTCACGAGCCCCAGCGACCCCGCGCGGGGTTCCAGGGGCTCTCCAAAAGACACCTACCACGCGCGGGGTCCAATCAGCTTGCCAAACAACACCTGCCATCTTCCCAGCGTGCGCAACGGACCCAGCCACCCGGCGCGGGGTCCCATGGGCTCTCCAAACGACACCAACAACCTTCCTAGGGCGCAAGGGCTCCACCGACCACGCACGTGATCCCAGCGGCTCGCCAGACGACACCTACAACCTTCCCAGTGCGCGCACGGGCACCAGCGACCCCGCGCGGTGTCCGAGTGGCTCGCCTAACGATATCTGCAACCTTCGCATCGCGCGCACTGATCCCAGTGTCCCCGTGCGGGTTCCCAGCGGCTCGCCAAACGACACCTGGCACCTTCCCAGCGCATGCACGGGCCTCAGAGACCACGCGCCGGGTCCCAGCAGCTCGCCAAATGACACCTACAACCTTCCCAGGGCACGCACGGCCCCCACGGCCGCGCACGTGGTCCCAGCGGCTCGCCAAACGACACCTACAACCTTCCCACCGCGCGCACAAGCCCCAGCGACCACACGCGTAGTCCCAGCGGCTCGCCAAACGACACCTACAACCTTCCCATCACGCACACGGGCCCCAGAATGCAACATTCCCAGCGCGAGCACGGGCCCCAGCGACCCCGCGCCGGGTCCCAGATGCTTGACAAACGACACCTGCCACCTTCCCAGCGCGCGAAAGCTCCCAGTGGCACAAAAAACAACACCTGCAATATCCCCAGCGCGAGCACCGGCCCCAGCGACCCCGCACGGGGTCCAGCGGCTTACCAAACAACACCTGGCACCTTCCCAGAGCGCAAGGGCCCCAGCGACCCCACTCGGTGTCCCAGCGGCATTCCAAACGACACCTGACACCTACCCAGCACGCGTACGGGCCACAGCGAACACGCGCGGGGTCCCAGCAGGTGGCTAAACGACACCTGCCACCTTCCATGCGCGCGAGTGGATTCCCAGCGGCTCGCCAAACAACACCTGCCACATTCCCAGCGCACACACGACCCCAGTAACCCCGTGCAGGGTCCATCGGCTCGCCAAACAGCACCTAGCACCTTCCGAGCGGGTGCATGGGCCCCAGCAACCCCGCACGGGGTCCCAGCGTTTCGCCAAACAACACCTGGCACCTTCCCAGCGCGCACGGGCCCCAGCGACCCCACGCGGTATCCCAGTGGGTCGCCAAACGACACTTGCCACATTCCCAGCGCGTGCACAAGCCCCAGCGACCCCACGCGGGGTCCCAGGGCCTCGCCAAAAGACATCTGCCACCTTCCATGCACGCGCGTGGGGTCCCAGCGGCTCGCCATACAACACCTGCCACATTCCCAGCGCACGCACGACCCCAGTGACCCCGTGCGGCGTCCCAAGGGCTCGCCAAAAGACACCTACAACCTTCCCAGTGCAAGCACGGGCCCCAGCAACCCCGCATGGGTTCCCAGAGGCTCGCCAAACGACATCTGCAAACATCCCAGGGCACGCACGGCCCCCAACGACCGCGCACGATGTCCCAGCGGATCGCCAAACGACACCTACAACCTTCCCACCGCGCGCACAAGCCCCAGCGACCACACGCATAGTCCCAGCGGCTCGCCAAACGACACCTACAACCTTCCCATCACGCGCACGGGCCCCAGAATGCAACATTCCCAGCGCAAGCACGGGCCCCAGCAACCCCGCGCCGGGTCCCAGATGCTTGACAAACGACATCTGCAACCATCCCAGCGCGCGCACGAGTCCCAGAGACCGCGCATGTGGTCCCAGCGGCATGTCAAATGACAAATACATCCTTCCCAGCACGTGTGCCGGCCACAGCGACCCCGGCCGGAGTCCAGCGGCTCGCCACACGACATCTGCAACCTTCCCAGCGCGCACAAGGGCCCCAGTGACTCCAAGCGGGGTCCCAGCGGCTCCCCAAATGACACCTGACACCTTCCAAGTGCGTGCGCGGGGACCCAGCGGTTTGCCAAAGACACCTGCCACCTTCCCAGCGCGCGAAAGGTCCCAGTGGAGCAAAAACAACACCTACAACATTCCCAGCGCAGCATCGGGCCCCAGCGACCCTGCACGGGTCCCAGCGGCTCGCCAAACGACACCTGCCACCTTCCAAGCGAAGCGCGGGTCCCAGCGGCATCGCCAAGCGACACCTGACACCTACCCAGCACGCGGTACGGGCCACAGCGACCCCACGCGGGGTACCAAAGGCTCGTCAAATGACCACTACAACCTTCCCAGCGCTCGCATGAGCCCCAGCGACCACGCGCGGGGTCCCAGTAGGTGGCCAAACGACACCTGCCACCTTCCATGCGCGCATGTGGGGTCCAAGCGGCTCGCCAAACAACGCCTGCCACATTCCCAGCACACACACAACCCCAGTGACCCCGTGCGGGGTCCATCGGCTCGCCAAACGACACCTAGCACCTTCCCAGCGGGCGCACGGGCCCCAGCAACCCCGCACGGGGTCCCAGCGGTTCGCCAAACAACACCTGGCACCTTCCCAGCGCACGGGCCCCAGCGACCCCACTCAGTGTCCCAGCGGGTCGCCAAACGACACTTGCCACCTTCCCAGAGCGTGCACGAGCCCCAACAACCCCATGCGGGGACCCAGGGCCTCGCCAAAAGACATCTGCCACCTTCCATGCATGCGCGTGGGGTCCCAGCGGCTCGCCATACAACACCTGCCACATTCCCAGCACACGCACGACCCCAGTGACCCCGCGCGGAGTCCCAAGGGCTCGCCAAAAGACACCTACAACCTTCCCAGTGCAAGCACGGGCCCCAGCGACCCCGCGCGGGGTCCCAGAGGCTTGCCAAACGACATCTGCGAACATCCCAGGGCGCGCACGACCCCCAACGACCGCGCACCTGGTCCCAGCGGCTCGCCAAACGACACCTACAACCTTCCCAGCGCGCGCACAAGCCCCAGCGACCACACACGTAGTCCCAGCAGCTCGCCAAACGACACCTACAACCTTCCCATCATGCGCACGGGCCCCAGAGACCCCGCGCGGGGTCCTGCGGCTCGCCAAACGACACCTGCAACCTTCCAGGCGCGCGCTGGGTCCCAGCGGCTCGCCAAACGACACCTACATCCTTCCCAGCGCGCATACCGGCCCCAGCGACCCCGGCCGGGGTCCAGCGGCTCGCCACACAACATCTGCAACCTTCCCAGCGCGCGCAAGGGCCCCAGTGACTCCAAGCGGGGAACCAGCGGCTCCCCAAATGACACCTACCACCTTCCAAGTGCGTGCTCGGGGACACAGCGGTTTGCCAAACGACACCTGCCACTTTCCCAGCGCGCGCACGAGCCCCAGCGACCCTGCGCAAGGTCCCAGCTGCACAAAAAATGACACCTGCAACATCCCCGTCGCGAGCACGGGCCCCAGTGACCCTGCACGAGGTCCAGCGGCTTGCCAAACGACACCTGCCACCTTCCAGGCGTGCGCTCGGGGTCCAAGAGGCTTGCCAAACGACACCTGCCACCATCCAAGCGTGCTCGCGGGGTCCCAGCGGGTCGCCAAACGACACCTGCCACCTTTCCAGCGCATGCACGAGCCCCAGCGAACACGCACGGGGTCCCAGCGGCTCGCCAAACAACACCTGGCACCTTCCCAGCGCTCACGGGCACCCAGCGACCCCGCGCGGTATCCCAGCGGGTCGCCAAACAACGTCTGCAACCATTCGAGCGCGGGCACGGGCCCAAGCGACCACGCGCGTGGGGTCACAGCGGCTCGCAAAACAAAACCTGCCACCTTCCCAGCTCACGCACGACCCCAGTGACCCCGCGCGGGGTCCATCGGCTCGCCACACGACATCTGCAACCTTTCCAGCACGCGAACGGGCACCAGCGACCCCGCGTGGGGTCCCAGCGGCTCGCCAAATGACACCTGGCAGCTTCCAAGCGTGCGCTCGGGGTCCCAGTAGCTTGCCAAACAACACCTGCCACCTTCCAAGCGCGCGCGTGGGTCCCAGCGGATCGCCAAACGACACCTGACACCTAACCAGCGAGCGTACGGACCCCAGTGACACAGCGCGGGGTCCCAGCGGCTCGCCAAACGACACCTGCCACCATCCAAGCGTGCTCGCGGGGTCACAGCAGGTCACCAAACGACACCTGCCACCTTTCCAGGGCGCTCACGAGCACCAGCGACCCCGCGCGGGGTCCCAGCAGCTCTCCAAAGGACTCCTGCCACCTTCCCAGCGCGTGCACAAGCCCCAGCGACCCCGCGCGGGGTCCCAGCGGCTCGCCAAATGACACCTACAAGCTTACCAGCACGCACACGGGCCCCAGCGACCACGCACGTGGTGCCAGCGACTCGCCAAACGACACCTGCCACCTTCCAAGCGCGCGCGGCGTCCCAGCGGTTCGCCAAACGACACCTGCAACCTTCCCAGCTTATGCACGAGCCCCAGCGACCCCACACGGAGTCCCAGCGGGTCGCCAAACGACACCTGCAACCTTTCGAGCTCGCGCACGAGCCCCTGCGACACCGCGCGGGGTTCCAGAGGCTCGCCAAACGACATCTGCAACCTTCCCAGCACGCGCACGAGCCCCGGCGACCCCGCCAGGGGTACCAGAGGCTCACCAAACGACCCCTACAACCTTCCCAGCACTCGCACGACCCCCAGCGACCACGCGTGGGTTCCAGCGGCTCGCCAAACGACACCTGCAACCTTCCCAGCGCGCGAACGGGCCCCAGCGACCCCGCACGGGTTCCCAGCGGGTCGCCAAACGACACCTGCGACATTACCAGCGCGAGCACGGGCACCAGCGACCCCGCACAGATCCTAGCGGCTCACCAAACGACACATTGCACCTTTCCAGGGCGCTCACGAGCCCCAGGGACCCCGCGCGGTGTCCTAGCGGGTCGTCAAACGATACCTGCCAAATTCCCAGCGTGCGCACGAGCCCCAGCGAACCCGCGCAGGGTCCCAGCGGCTCGCCACACGACATCTGCAACCTTCCCAGCACCCACACGACCCCAGCGACCAAGCGCGGGGTCCCAGATGCTCACCAAACAACACCTACAACTTTCCCAGGGCGCACACAGACCCCAGCGACCACGTGCGTGGTCCCAGCAGCTCGCCAAGCGACACCTACAACTTTCCCAGCATGTGCACGGGCCCCAGTGGCTCGCCAAACAACACCTGCCACCTTCCCAGCGCGCGCACAAGCCCAAGCGAGCCCTCGCGGGGTCCCAGAGGCTCGCCAAACGACACTTACAAACTTCCTAGCGTGCGCACGGGCCACAGTGCGGATTTCCCACGGCTCACCAAACGGCACCTTCCACCTTCCCAGCGCATGCACCAGCCCCAGCGACCACGCGCGGGATCCCAGCAGCTCGCCTAACGACACCTGCCACCATCCAAGCGCGCGCGCGAGGTCCCAGCGGCTCGCCAAATGACACCTGCCACCTTCCCAGCTCATGCACCAGCCCCAGCGAACCTGCACGGGGTTCCATGGGCTCGCCAAACGACACCTACAACCTTCCCAGCGCGCACACGGGCCCCAGCGACCACGCAGAGTCCCAGCAGCTCGCCTAACGACACCTGCGACCATCCAATCGCGCGCGCGGGGTCCCAGCGGCTCGCCAAATGACACCTGCCACCTTCCCAGCGCATGCACCAGACCCAGCGAACCTGCACGGAGTTCCATGGGCTCGCCAAACGACACCTACAACCTTCCCAGCGCGCACACGGGCCCCAGCGACCACACGTGGGATCCCAGCAGTTCGCCAAACGACGCCTGCCACCATCCAAGCACGCGCGCGGGGACCCAGCGGCTCGCCAAAGGACACCTGCCACCTTCCCAGCACGTGCACGAGCCCCAGCGACCCCGCGCGGGGACCCAGCGGCTCTCCAAACGACACCTACAACCTTCCCAGAGCGCGCACATGCCACAGCGACCACACGCATAGTCCCAGCGGCTCGCTAAACGACACCTACAACATTCCCATCACGCGCACGGGCCCCAGAGACCCCGCGCGGGGTCCAGCGGCTCGCCAAACGACACCTGCAACCTTCCCAGCGCATGAACGGGCCCCAGCGATCCCGCACGGGTTCCCAGCGGGTTGCCAAACGACATCTGCAACATTCCCAGCTCGTGCACGAGCCCCAGCGACCCAACGCGGGGTCCCAGAGGCTCACCAAACAACATCTGCCACTTTCCATGCGCGCGGGCAGGGTCCAACAGGCTCGCTAAACGACACCTGCAACCTTCCCAGAGCGCGAACAGACCCCAGCGACCCCGCACAGGTTTCCAGCAGGTCGCCAAACAACACCTGCAACATTCCCAGCGAAAGCAAGGGCCCCAGTGACCCTGCGAGGGGTCCCAGCAGCTCGCCAAACGTGCAGCTGGGACCTTTCCAGGGCGCTCACGATCCCCAGCAACCTCGCGTGGGGTCCCACCGGGTTCATCAAACGACACCTGCAACATTCCCAGCTCTCGCACGAGCCCCAGCGACCCCGCGCGGGGTCCCAGCAGCTCGCCAAACGACACCTACAACCTTCCCATCACGCGCACAGGCCCCAGAATGCAACATTCCCAGCGCAAGCACGGGCCCCAGCAACCCCGCGCCGGGTCCCAGAGGCTCGCCAAACGACATCTGCAACCATCCCAGCGCGCTCACGGAACCCAGCGACCGCACGCGTAGTCCGAGCGGCTCGTCAAACGACACCTATAACTTTCCAATCATGCACACGGGCCCCAGCGACCCCGCACACGGGTCAAGCAGCTCGCCAAACGACATCTGCAACCTTCCCAGCGCGCACAGGCCCCAGCAACCCCGCGCGGGGTCCCAGCGGCTCACCAAATGACACCTGTCACCTTCCAAGCGTGCGGTCGGGGACCCAGCGGTTTGCCAAAGACACCTGCCACCTTCCCAGCGCGCGAAAGGTCCCAGTGGAGCAAAAAACAACACCTACAATATCCCCAGCGCGAGCACGGGCCCCAGCGACCCCGCACGGGGTCCAGCGGCTTACCAAACGACACCTGCCACCTTCCAAGCGAGCGCGCGGGGTCCCAGCGGCATGCCAAACGACACCTGAGACCTACCCAGCACGCGTACGGGCCACAGCGACCCCACGCGGGGTACCAAAGGCTCGTCAAATGACCACTACAACCTTCCCAGCGCTCGCATGAGCCCCAGCGACCACGCGCGGGGTCCCAGTAGGTGGCCAAACGACACCTGCCACCTTTCATGCGCGCATGTGGGGTCCAAGCGGCTCGCCAAACAAAGCCTGCCACATTCCCAGCGCACACACGACCCCAGTGACCCCGCGCGGGTTCCCAGCGGCTCGCCAAACGACACCTAGCACCTTCCCAGCGGGCGCACGGGCCCCAGCAACCCCGCACGGGGTCCCAGTGGTTCGCCAAACAACACCTGGCACCTTCCCAGCGCGCACGGGCCCCAGCGACCCCACTCGGTGTCCCAGCGGGTCGCCAAACGACACTTGCCACCTTCCCAGAGCGTGCACGAGCCCCAACAACAGATCCTAGTGGCTCACCAAACGACACATTGCACCTTTCCAGGGCGCTCACGAGCCCCAGGGACCCCGCGCGGTTTCCTAGCTGGTCGTCAAAAGATACCTGCCAAATTCCCAGCGTGCGCACGAGCCCCAGCGAACCCGCGCAGGGTCCCAGCGGCTCGCCACACGACATCTGCAACCTTCCCAGCACCCACACGACCCCAGCGACCAAGCGCGGGGTCCCAGATGCTCACCAAACAACATCTGCAAACATCCCAGGGCGCACACAGACCCCAGCGACCACGTGCGTGGTCCCAGCAGCTCGCCAAGCGACACCTACAACTTTCCCAGCACGTGCACGGGCCCCAGTGGCTCGCCAAACAACACCTGCCACCTTCCCAGCACGCGCACAAGCCCAAGCGAGCCCTCGCGGGGTCCCAGAGGCTCGCCAAACGACACTTACAACCTTCCTAGCGTGCGCACGGGCCACAGCTGCCCAGTGCGGATTTCCCACGGCTCACCAAACGGCACCTTCCACCTTCCCAGCGCATGCACCAGCCCCAGCGAACCGGCGCGGGGTTCCATGGGCTCGCCAAACGACACCTACAACCTTCCCAGTGCGCACACGGGCCCCAGCGACCACGCGCGGGATCCCAGCAGCTCGCCTAACGACACCTGCAACATTCCATCGCAACGCCGGCCCAGGGGTCCCAACGGCTCGCCAAATGACACCTGCCACCTTCCCAGCTCATGCACCAGCCCCAGCGAACCTGCACGGGGTTCCATGGGCTCGCCAAACGACACCTACAACCTTCCCAGCGCGCACACGGGCCCCAGCGACCCAACGCGGGGTCCCAGAGGCTCACCAAACAACATCTGCCACTTTCCATGCGCGCGGGCAGGGTCCAAGCGGCTCGCTAAACGACACCTGCAACCTTCCCAGAGCGCGAACAAACCCCAGCGACCCCGCACGGGTTCCCAGCGGGTCGCCAAACAACACCTGCAACATTCCCAGCGAAAGCACGGGCCCCAGTGACCCTGCGAGGGGTCCCAGCAGCTCGCCAAACGTGCAGCTGGGACCTTTCCAGGGCGCTCACGATCCCCAGCAACCTCGCGTGGGGTCCCACCGGGTTCGCCAAACGACACCTGCAACATTCCCAGCTCTCGCACGAGCCCCAGCGACCCCGCGCGGGGTCCCAGAGGCTTGCCAAACGACATCTGCAACCTTCCCAGCACGCGCACGGCCCCCAGCGACCGAGCGCGTGGTCCCAGCAGCTCGCCAAACAACATCTGCAACCTACCCAGTGCGCGAACGGGTCCCAGCGACCACACGCGTAGTCCCACGGCTCACTAAACGACACATACAATATTTCCATCACGCGCACGGGACCCAGCGACTTCGCACGGGTTCCCAGCGGGTCGCCAAACGACACCTGCAACATTCCCAGCGCGAGCACGGGCCCCAGCGACCCCACGCAAAGTCCAGCGGCTCGCCAAACGACACCTGCAACCTTCCCAGCGCGAGCACGGGCCACAGCGACCCAGCACAGATCCCAGCAGCTCGCCAAACGACACATGGCACCTTTCCAGGGTGCACACGGGCCCCAGCAACCCCGCGTGGGGTCCCAGCGGGTCTCCAAACAAAACCTGCCACCTTTCATGAGCGCGTGCGGGGTCCCAGAGTCTTGCCAAATAACATCTGCAACCTTCCCAGCGCGCGCAAGGGCCCCAGCGACCACACAGATAGTCCCAGTGGCTCCCTAAACGACACCTACAACATTCCCATCACTCGCACGGGCTCCAGCGACCCCTGCGTGGGTTCCAGCGGCTCGCCAGACGACACCTGCAATCTTCCCAGCGCGTGAACAGGCCCCAGAGACAACACACGGGTTCCCAGCGGGTTGCCAAACGACACCTGCAACATTCCTAGCGCGAGCGCGGGCCCCAGCGACCCCGCACAGGTCCCAGCAGCTTGCCAAACAAAACCTGCCAACTTTCATGAGCGCGTGCGGGGTCCCAGTGGCTCGCTAAACGACACATGACACCTACCCAGCGCGCGTATGGGCCGCAGTGACCCCGCCCTGGGTACCAGAGGCTCACCAAACGACCCCTACAATCTTCCCAGCGGTCGCATGAGCCCCAGCGACCACGCACGGGGTCCCAGGGGCTCGCCAAATGACACCTGGCACCTTTCCAGGTCGCGCACGGGCACCAACGACCCGGCACAGGTCCCAGCGGCTCGCCAAACGACACATGGCACCTTTCCACCTGCCACCTTCCCAGCACACGCACCAGCCCCAGCCAACCCGCACGGGGTTCCAGGGGCTCGCCAAACGACACCTACAACCTTCCCAGGGCACACACGGGACCCAGCGAAGGCGCGAGGGGTCCCAGCGGCTCGCCAAACGACACCTGCCACCTTCCCAGCGCGCGCACGAGCCCCAGCGACCCCTCGCGGGGTCCCAGAGGCTCGCCAAACGACACCTACAACCTTCTGAGCGCGCGCACGGGCTACAGCGACCCCGTGCGGATTTCCAGCGGCTCACCAAACGGCACCTGCCACCTTCCCAGCACGCGCACCAGCCCCAGCCAACCCGCGCGGGGTTCCAGGGGCTCGCCAAACGACACCTTCAACCTTCCCAGCGTGCACACGGGCCCCAGCGACCACGCGCAGGGTTCTAGCAGCTCGCCAAACGACACCTGCCACCTTCCAATCGCGCGCGCGGAGTCCCAGCGGCTCTCCAAACGACGCCTGCCACCTTTGCAGGGCGCTAACCAGCCCCAGCGACCCCACGCGGGGTCCCAGCGGTTCGCCAAACGACACCTGTAACCTTCCCAGTGCGCGCACGAGCAGCAACGACCCCGCGCGGGTCCTAGAGGCTCGCCAAACGACATCTGCAACCATCCCAGGGCGCGCACAGGCCCCAGCGACTGTGCGCGTGGTCGCAGCGGCTCACCAAACGACACCTACAACATTCCCATCAGGCTCACGGGCCCCAGCGACCCCGCACAGGTCCCAGAGGCTCGCCAAACAACATCTGCAAACATCCCAGGGCGCGCACGGGCCCCAGCGACCGCGCGCGTGGTCCCAGCAGCTCACCAAATGACACCTACAACCTTCCCAGCGCGCGCACGGGCCCCAGCGACCACACGCGTAGTCCCAGCGGCTCGCTAAACGACACCTACAACATTCCCATCACGCGCACGGGCCCCAGAGACCACGCGCGGGTTCCAGCGACTCGCCAGACGACACCAGCAACCTTCCCAGCGTGCGAACAGGCCCCAGCGACCCCACACGGGTTCCCAGCGGGTCGCCAAACGACACCTGCAACATTCCCAGCGCAAGCACGGGCCCCAGCGACCCCGCACAGGTCCCAGCTGCTCACCAAACAACACCTGCCACCTTTCATGCGCGCGGGCGGGGTCCCAGCGGCTCGCTAAACGACACCTGACACCTACCCAGCGCGCATACCTGCCGGAGTTACCCTGCCCTGGGTACCAGAGGCTCACCAAACAATCCCTACAACCTTCCCAGCGCTCGCATGAGCCCCAGCGACCACGCGCAGGGTCCCAGGGGCTCGCCAAATGACACCTGGCACCTTTCCAGGGCGCGCACGTGCCCCAGCAACCCCACACAGGTCCCAGCGGCTCACCAAACGACACCTGCCACCTTCCCAGTGCGCACACAAGCCCCAGCGACCGATCGCGGGGTCCCAGAGGCTCGCCAAACGACACCTACATCCTTCCCACAGCGCGCACGGGCCCCACCGACCCTCCGCGGGGTCCCAGCGGCTCGCCAAACAACACTTTCCATGCGCGCGGACTGGGTACCAGCGGTTCGCAAAACGACCCCTACAACCTTCCCAGCGCACGCACAAGCCCCAGCAACCCCTCGCGGGGTCCCAGAGGCTCGCCAAACGACACCTACATCCTTCCCAGTTCGCGCACAGGCCACAGCAACCCCATGCGGATTTCCAGCGGCTCACCAAACCGCACATGCCAACTTCCCAGCAGGCGCACCAGCCCCAGCGAACCCGTGCGGGGTTCCAGGGGCTCGCCAAACGACAACTACAACCTTCCCAGCTTGCAGACGGGTCCCAGCGACACCTACAACATTCCCATCACGCGCACGGGCCCCAGCGACCCCACGAGTGGTCCCAGCGGCTCGCCAGACGACATCTGCAACCTTCCCAGCGAGCGAACATGCCTCTGCGACCCCGCACGGGTTCCCATCGGGTCGCCAAACGACACCTGCAACATTCCCAGCGCGAGAATGGGCCCCAGCGACCAGACGTGTAGTGCCAGCGGCTCGCTAAACAACACCTACAACATTCCCATCACGCGCACGGGCCCCAGCGACCCCGCGCGGGGTCCCAGCGGCTCAACAAATGACATCTGCAACCATCCCAGGGCGCGCACGAGCCCCAGCGACCGCGCGCGTGGTCCCAGAAGCTCGCCAAACGACACCTACAACCTTCCCAGCACGCGCACGAGCCCCAGCTAACCCGCACAGGGTCCAGCGGCTCACCACACGACATCTACAACCTTCGCAGCGCGCGCGGGGTCCCAGCGGATTGCAAAACGAAGCCTGGCAGCTTCCAAGCGTGCGCTCCGGGTCCCAAAGGCTCGACAAACGACACCTGCCACCTTCCAAGAGCGCGCGCGGGGTCCCAGCGGCTTGCCAAACGACACGACACCTACCCAGCGCGCGTACGGACCCCAGCGACCCCGCGTGGGGTACCAGCTGCTCGCCAAACGACCCCTACAACCTTCCCAGCGCTCTCATGAGCCCTAGCGACCACACGCGTAGTCCCAGCGGCTCGCTAAACGACACCTACAACTTTCCCATCACGCACACAGGCCCCAGTGACCCCGCGCTGGGTCCAGCAGCTCGCCAAAAAACACCTGCAACCTTCCCAGCGCGCGACCAGGCCCCAGCAACCCCGCACAGGTCCCAGCGGCTCGCCAAACGACACATGGCACATTTCCAGGGCGCACACGGGCCCCAGTGACGCTGCACAGCGGGTCCAAGCGGCTCGCCAAACGACACATGGCACCTTTCCAGGGCGCACACGGGCCCCAACAACCCTGCACAGGTCCCAGAGGCTTGCCACACAACACCTACAACCTTCCCAGTGCGGCAACTTCCTGGTAGCTTTAAAAAGAATGGCACCCTGGGATTTGTAGGTGTTTGGTGGTGTTTTGGGGAGTAATCAGCAGACAAGAAAACTACAAATTCCCTAATGCATCATTGTAACTCGGACTGCGTGGCTGACGTCAGAGACCAAGCAGATGGGCTGTTTTCATTGAGGCGCGAAAGTCCACAAGGACTCGGGAGTGAAAGTTAATTCTCCGGGTTTAAAATTTTTAAAAAATTCAAGTCATTCTTAAACGGTGTATATTGTGCCACAATTTCACATTTATTTAAAAAAAATAAGAATAATATAATCAGTTTAATTTGATATTTAGTTTGTGTTTGTTGGTTAATGCGTTGTCACATTGTTTCTATCCTCCTTGCTCCCTTTGTAACTAACTTACTCCTTGCTTGATATTTCTGTATCGTGTGTGTGTAAAAAGCGAACACGAGCATATCTATTTGATTGAATGGACAGTGTGACTATCCAGGCGGCTAAATAAACGCACTATATTATATAGGCAGTACTAAAAATATATATTAAAAAGTCAAATTAAAAGTGGGGGGGGGAGGTATTGTCAGGTCGTCAGCAACATAGTTTGAGTGAAAAAACCTACCTACATATCTAATGGGAAGGTAAGTAGGTTTGTTACGTTAGCGACCCATTGCTAGCTGCTAGCCCCACATCCTTGGTGGCTAGCTTGCTTGTTTCACAGCTAAATCATTATGTGTGTGTGAGTGTGCGTGATCATGTTTTGATATCGTCAACCAACTAATGTTAGCTAATCACTTCAATTTCGCTTTAGGTGACTAAAGCATAATGGCAGCCAAAAAAAGAACGATGGACATAAAGAAGTTTTTTTACAAAAAGTCAAAGTGTAAGTAGGAAGATGTCGTTAAAGTAATAAACACAATTGATAATGATTCTCATAGCAAATGTAAAAATAATTTACTAATGAAGTTAGCAGAGTCATACTTTCTCTCTAAACAGCATGCATCAATTTATCATTTTATCAGGCAAATGAAACAGTGCAACCTGGTAAAAGCAGTACAGAGGCAGGTGGAGCAACAGGGTCGCAGGTGAGGTCTGTAATGGCATAGTGATTATAACATGGGCAGCAGTGTGGAGTAGTGGTTAGGGCTCTGGACTCTTGACCGGAGGGTCGTGGGTTCAATCACAGGTGGGGGGACACTGCTGCTGTACTTTACCTAGATTGCTCCAGTAAAAACCCAGCTGTATAAATGGGTAATTGTATGTAAAACTAATGTGTAAAAATAATGTAATTGTATGTAAAAATAATGTGATATCTTGTAACAATTGTAAGTCGTCCTGGATAAGGGCGGAAGGGAACCAAACTCCCTGCTGCCCTAGACCTTTACCACACTCTCCTCTCCTCCTTCTCCTCTACTCTCTCCTCTGCTAAATGTACTTATTTCCAATCTGTAATCCAAGCCTCCACTAACAACCCACGTAAACTATCTCTACCTTCTCCTCCCTCCTAAACCCTCCCACTCCTCTATCTCCTCTGATGACTTTGCCTCCTTCTTCTCTTCTAAAATCTCAGATATCCGCAAACTCTTTAACACCTCTCCTTCCCCCGCACCCCCAACTGCTCCAACCCCTACACCCACTGCATCCCCTACTAACTCACCCTCCTTCTCCACCTTCTCACACTCTCAGACTCTGACCTCTCCTCCCTACTCCAGGGTCACAAACGCACCACATGTGCCATGGATCCCTCCCCACTCACCTCTTTCAAGCTGCTGCTCCTGCTCTACTTCCCTTTATCTCCTCCCTTCTCAACACCTCTCTTTGGCGAGCCTGTGGGACCCCGGCGACCCCACGCGGGGTCCCAGAGGCTTGCCAAACGACATCTGCAACCGTCCCAGCGCGCGCACGGGCCCCAGCGGCTTGCCAAACGACACCTACAACCTTCCCAGCGCACGTACGTGCCCCAGCGACCCTGCACGGGGTCCCAGCGGCTCGCCAAACGACACCTGCCACCTTCCCAGCGCCGCACGAGCCCCAGCGGCCCCGCGCAGCACCGGTGTAGATTTAGCTAGGGACGGTAGGGACATATCCCTACCAATGTCAAGGGACCATTGAATTGTCCCTACCAATAATTTTGATAAATCTGAAACGTCTTTTGTCAAGTCATTTTATCCGCTCCACAAAGGGTTAACTCTCTCAAGATCCCCTCGTTGCTCCTCCCTCCTTCAAAAATGAAAAAAACGCTGATTTGATTGGCTTAGGTCCTAGGTTCTTAACCGGGCGGTAAACATTTCAATAATAACGTACTATTAATAACAACAGTGACGTGCCAAATGATACTCCCGATTTCACCCTTTGAGTGCAGCGAGTTATAAAGAGAGAAAAAGAGATACCGGTAGCTTTAAAAAGAATGGCACCCTGGGATTTGTAGGTGTTTGGTGGGGTTTTGGAGTGTAATCAGCAGACAAGAAAACTAGAAATTCCATAATGCATCACTGTAACACGGACTCAGTGCGTGGCTGACGTCAGCGACCAAGCAGAGTGTGCTGTTTTCATTGAGGCGCGAAAGTGCACAAGGACTCAGGAGCGAAAGGTAATTCTCCGGGTTTAAAATTTAAAAAAAATTCGAGTCATTCTTAAACAGTGTATATTGTGTCACAATTTTCACATTTATTTTAAAAAATAAGAATAATATAATCAGTTTAATTTGATATTTAGTTTGTGTTTGTTGGTTAATGCGTTGTCACATTGTTTCTATCCTCCTTCCTCCCTTTGTAACTAACTTACTCTTTGCTTGATATTTTTGTATCGTGTGTGTGTAAAAAGCGAACACGAGCATATCTAGTTGATTGAATGGACAGTGTGACTATCCAGACGGCTAAATAAACGCACTATATTATATAGGCAGTACTAAAGAATATATATTAAAAGTCAAATTAAACGGGGGGGGGTATAAAAGTAAATTTCAGTGGGGCGTGAGTAAAAAAAAAAAAGGTTGAGAACCGCTGGCTTAGGCTGGGCTGTGGAAAGACGCTCATCTGAAGTTGCCGCTTGCCGGTCAGTCTGATATGAGTGTGAGCCACTGACTGAATGAAAGCCAGCTGCCGGGGCTGAAGGTATTGTCAGGTCGTCAGCAACATAGTTTGAGTGA
Source organism: Acipenser oxyrinchus oxyrinchus (assembly GCA_030684275.1). Taxonomy (NCBI): domain Eukaryota; kingdom Metazoa; phylum Chordata; class Actinopteri; order Acipenseriformes; family Acipenseridae; genus Acipenser; species Acipenser oxyrinchus. The sequence goes on from CM060275.1 coordinate 4,386,040, forward strand.
ATAAACCTACCTACCTACCTACCTAATGGGTAGGTAAGTAGGTGTATTAAGTTAGCGACCCATTGCTAGCTGCTAGCCCCACGTCCTTGGTGGCTAGCTAGCTTGTTTCACAGCTAAATCATTGTGTGTGTGTGTGTGAGTGTGCGTGAGCATGTTTTGATATTGTCAGTCAACTAATGTTAGCTAATCACTTCAATTTGGCTTTAGGTGACTGAAGCATAATGGCAGCCAAAAAAAGAAAGATGGACATAAGGAAGTTTTTTTACAAAAAGTCAAAGTTTAAGTAGGAAGATGTCGTTAAAGTAATAAACGCAATTGATAATGATTCTCATAGCAAATGTAAAAATAATTTACTAACGAAGTTAGCAGAGTCATACTTTCTCTCTAAACAGCATGCATCAATTTATCATTTTATCAGGCAAATGAAACAGTGCAACCTGGTAAAAGCAGTACAGAGGCAGGTGGAGCAACAGGGTCGCAGGTGAGGTCTGTAATGGCATAGTGATTATAACATGGGCAGCAGTGTGGAGTAGTGGTTAGGGCTCTGGACTCTTGACCAGAGGGTCGTGGGTTCAATCCCAGGTGGGGGACACTGCTGCTGTACTTTACCTAGATTGCTCCAGTAAAAACCCAGCTGTATAAATGGGTAATTGTATGTAAAAATAATGTGATATCTTGTAACAATTGTAAGTCGTCCTGGATAAGGGCGCCTGCTAAGAAATAAATAATAAAAATAATAACAGTGAAAATGTCAGTTTTGAGATATATTATTCTTTTAGGCACATTGTGATATGATAATAGGCTGATGCTGTATAGTAATACTCACCAAATAAAGTTAGCATAGCCATTTATTTTCTCTCTATATGGCATGTATCAATTTATTATTTCATCAGCTGAATGAAGCAATGCACCCAGCTACGAGCAGCAGCACAGACACAGGAGAGGCAGGCAGAGCACGTAAGCGTGCATTTGCTCATGCTTGTAGCGGCAGGGGTATTGGTAGCTTACAGTAAGGCTGGGATAGGTTATAATTCAGGTTATTAGTAATTCTATAGCAGGGATGTCAAACCAGCTTCCAGGAGGGCCACTTTATCATAGTGTTTTAAGTGTATACCAGCCAACTTCATGTCAATCAGATTGTCCTCGATTCATATCTAGCAGAAATTTCAAACCACCACAAGTGACCATTTAACAGCTGTCTCCTAAAAGATTTCTTCCCGGAGGGGCATATCCCCGAACCCAGATAGCGACTGTGACTCCGCCCCCCTAAAAAATTATGTCCCCACCAATGTTCAGACCAAACCTAAGCCCTTCTCGCGCAGGGTCCCAACGGGTTGCCAAACGACACCTACAACCTTCCCAGCGCGCGCACGGGCTTGAGCCACCCCGCGAGGATTCACAGCGGCTTGCCAAATGGTCTACGTTTAGGACAGTTTTTGCGTCGTTTTACGCCTTGAAATGGTAATATGCAATTTGAAACGTCGAACGCATACAGCATGTGCTGCTTTCTTGGGCGGTCTGCATTTAGACCTTTTTTTTCATCGTTTTATGCCTTGAAATGGTAATATGCAATTTTAAACGTTGAACGCATACTGCGCGTCTCGGGCGGTCTGATTTAGGACTTTTTGCATCGTTTTAGGTCTTGAAAAGTCTACAGGTAACCAGGGACTGAGGCAGATACTTGTTATATAAATCAGGCAGCCTATTTCTGCGCCAGCAAACAGAAGAGCCTCAACAAAAGAGCTGGGAGTCTAGCTGTGGGAATCTAGCTGTGGGAGTCTAGCTGTGGGAGACTAGTCCTTTACCGCACTCTCCTCTCCTCCTTCTCCTCTACTCTCTCCTCTGCTAAATGTACTTATTTCCAATCTGTAATCCAAGCCTCCACTAACAACCCACGTAAACTATCTGTACCTTCTCCTCCCTCCTAAACCCTCCCCCCCTCCTCTATCTCCTCTGATGACTTTGCCTCCTTCTCTTCGAAAATCTCAGATATCCGCAAACTCTTTAACACCTCTCCCTCCCCCACACCCCCACCTGCTCCAACCCCTACACCCACTGCATCCCCTACTAACTCACCCTCCTTCTCCACCTTCTCGCTCTCTCAGACTCTGACCTCTCCTCCCTGCTCCAGGGTCACAAACCCACCACATGTGCCCTGGATCCCCTCCCCACTCACCTCTTTCAAGCTGCTGCTCCTGCTCTACTTCCCTTCATCTCCTCCCTTCTCAGCACCTCTCTCCTTTGCTCCCTCGACTTCCTCTGTCCCCTCACCTCCCGACCTGCTCGCCCCTCCCCAACCCTGGCTCTCCACAAAGGGTTAACTCTCTCAAGATCCCCTCGTTGCTCCTCCCTCCTCCAAAAAAATAAAAACGCTAATTTGATTGGCTTAGGTCCTAGGTTCTTAACCGGGGGTGAACATTTCAATAATAACGTACTACTAATAACAACAGTGACGTGCCAAATGATACTCCCAATTTCACCCTTTGAGTGCAGCAAGTTATTAAAGAGAGAAAAGAGATACCGGTAGCTTTAAAAGAATGGCACCCTGGGATTTGTAGGTGTTTGGTGGGGTTTTGGAGTGTAATTAGCAGACAAGAAAACTACAAATTCCATAATGCATCACTGTAACACGGACTCAGTGCGTGGCTGACATCAGGGACCAAGCAGAGTGTGCTGTTTTCATTGAGGCGAAAGTGCACAAGGACTCAGGAGTGAAAGGTAATTCTCGGGTTTAAAATTTTAAAAAATTCGACTCATTCTTAAACGGTGTATATTGTGTCACAATTTTCACATTTATTTTAAAAAATAAGAATAATATAATCAGTTTAATTTGATATTTAGTTTGTGTTTGTTGGTTAATGCGTTGTCACATTGTTTCTATCCTCCTTCCTCCCTTTGTAACTAACTTACTCCTTGCTTGATATTTTTGTATCGTGTGTGTGTAAAAAGCGAACACGAGCATATCTATTTGATTGAATGGACAGTGTGTCTATCCAGGCGGCTAAATAAACGCACTATATTATATAGGCAGTACTAAAGAATATATATTAAAAAGTCAAATTAAACGGGGGTATAAAAATAAATTTCAGTGGGGCGTGAGTAAAAAAAAGGTTGAGAACCGCTGGCTTAGGCTGGGCTGTGGAAAGACGCTCATCTGAAGTTGCCGCTTGCCGGTCAGTCTGATATGAGTGTGAGCCACTGACTGAATGAAAGCCAGCTGCCAGGGTTGAAGGTATTGTCAGGTCGTCAGCAACATAGTTTGAGTGAATAAACCTACCTACCTACCTAATGGGTAGGTAAGTAGGTTTATTAAGTTAGCGACCCATTGCTAGCTGCTAGCCCCACGTCCTTGGTGGCTAGCTAGCTTGTTTCACAGCTAAATCATTATGTGTGTGTGAGTGTGCGTGAGCATGTTTTGATATCGTCAATCAACTAATGTTAGCTAATCACTTCAATTTGGCTTTAGGTGACTGAAGCATAATGGCAGCCAAAAAGAAAGATGGACATAAGGAAGTTTTTACAAAAAGTCAAAGTGTAAGTAGGAAGATGTCGTTAAAGTAATAAACACAATTGATAATGATTCTCATAGCCAATGTAAAAATAATTTACTAATGAAGTTAGCAGAGTCATACTTTCTCTCTAAACTGCATGCATCAATTTATCATTTTATCAGGCGAATGAAACAGTGCAACCTGGTAAAAGCAGTACAGAGGCAGGTGGAGCAACAGGGTCGCAGGTGAGGTCTAATGGCTTAGTGATTACAACATGGGCAGCCTTTTGGAGTAGTGGTTAGGGCTCTGGACTCTTGACCGGAGGGTCGTGGGTTCAATCCCAGGTGGGGGACACTGCTGCTGTACTTTACCTAGATTGCTCCAGTAAAACCCAGCTGTATAAATGGGTAATTGTATGTAAAAATAATGTGTCAAAATAATGTAATTGTATGTAAAAATAATGTGATATCTTCTAACAATTGTAAGTCGTCCTGGATAAGGGCGCCTGCTAAGAAATAAATAATAATAGTGAAAGTGTCAATTTTGAGATATATTATTCTTTTAGGCACATTGTGATATGATAGTAGGCTGATGCTGTATAGTAATACTCAGCAGATAAAGTTAGCATAGCCATTTATTTTCTCTCTATATGGCATGCATCAATTTATTATTTTATCAGCTGAATGAAGCAATGTACCCAGCTACGAGCAGCAGCACAGACACAGGAGAGGCAGGCAGAGCACGTAAACGTGCATTTGCTCATGCTTGTAGCGGCAGGGGTATTGGTAGCTTACAGTAAGGCTGGGATAGGTTATAATGCAGGTTATTGGTAATTCTATAGCAGGGATGTCAAACCACCACAAGTGACCATTTAACAGCTGTCTCCTAAAAGATTTCTTCCCGGAGGGGCATATCCCCGAACCCACCTAGCGACCGCGACCCCGCCCCCCCTAAAAAATGATGTCCCCACCAATGTTCAAACCAAACCTACGCCCTTGCCGCGCTCTTGCGTCTTGCTTTTTTGCGTCGTTTTATGCCTTGAAATGGTAATATGCAATTTCAAATGTCGAACGCGTACACGTGCTGCTTTCTCGGACTGTCTGCGTTTAGGAAAGTTTTTGAATCGTTTTACGACTTGAAAATAGTAAAAATGGAATTTTAAACATCGAACGCATACTGCGCTTGCTGCTTTCTCGGGCGGTCTGATTTAGGACCGTTTTTGCATCGTTTTACGTCTTGAAAAGTCTACAGGTAACCAGGGACTGAGGCAGATACTTGTTATATAAATCAGGCAGCCTATTTCCGCGCCAGCAGACAGAAGAGCCTCAACAAAAGAGCCGGGAGTCTAGCTGTGGGAGTCCAGCGAGGGGAGGCCTGCGCCGAGACGTTGTTCGAATAGATTCGAACCTAACAGTGCTCTGGAAGAAGCCATCTACTAGTCAGGTCTGTACCCTCCACCCCACCGCTCCCACTGTACATATTTGTCTTGCCTGTCCTGCTATGACTGTCTCTCACATCCCTGTTCTGTCCTCTCGCCCTCGTCCTCTGCCCTCTCGCGCCGCTGCTCCTCCAACCCCTCTAACCTCATCCTGCTGCATCTCCACCCCTCCCGCACACTCTCTGGTGCACTCTGGAACTGTCACTCTTCTGCTAAAAAGCTAATTTCATCTCTTCCTTTGCCTCCCTCTCTCTCGATTTCCTTGCTCTCACTGAAACCTGGCTGTCCCCTGATAACACTGTAACGCCTGCTGCCCTGTCCTCTCTCTACGTCCTATCCCATACCCCGCGTCTCACTGGACGGGAGGTGGACTGGTCTTCTCCTCTCTCCCTCCTTACTCTTTTCTGTCCCCTCCTCACTCTCCTCACTCTCTGTTAATACCTTTGAATTTCATGCAGTCCAACTAACCTCTCCCTGTCAACTCCTGCTAATTGTTCTGTTCCATCCCCTGGGCCTCTCGCTCACTTTATAGATGAACTCGACTATCTAGGAGGCTGTGTGGTCCAGTGGTTAAAGAAAAGGACTTGTAACCAGGAGGTCCCCGGTTCAAATCCCACCTCAGACACTGACTGATTGTGTGACCCGAGCAAGTCACTTAACCTCCTTGTGCTCCGTCTTTCGGGTGAGATGTAATTGTAAGTGACTCTGCAGCTGATGCATAGTTCACACACCCTAATCTCTGTAAGTCGCCTTGGGTAAAGGCGTCTGCTAAATAAATAAATAATAATAATCTACTCTCCTCCCTCCCCTCTCTGTCTACCCCAACTGTCCTGTTAAGTGACTTCAATATCCATCTCTCCAACCCCAGCCACTCTGCCGGATTCCTCCCTCTCCTTCGCTCCTTCGACTTCTGTCTCTCTCCATCCGCTCCTACCCACAAAGCTGGCCGTCATCTGAACCTCACCTTCTCCAGGGCCTGCTGCCTCTCCACCCTCTCTGTCACCCCCCTGGTCCTCTGATCACTATTTCATCTCTTTTTCTCTGTCTCTCCCCTCTCTCGCTGCTCCGCCTACCCCCACTGTCACCCGTAACCTCCGCACTCTGTCCCCCTCTGTCCTTGCCTCCACTGCTCTCTCTCACCTCCCTCCTATCGACTCCTTCTCACAACTCTATGTAGACTGCTACCTCCACCATCTTCTACTCCCTCACCTCCTCCCTCGACTTCCTCTGTCCCCTCACCTCCCGACCTGCTCGCCCCTCCCCAACCCTGGCTCTCCTCTGCGCTCCGCTCAGCAAGAATCACACTGCGATCTGCTGAAAAGAAATGGAAGAGAACCAAACTCCCTGCTGCCCTAGACCTTTACCGCACTCTCCTCTCCTCCTCCTCTACTCTCTCCTCTGCTAAATGTACTTATTTGCAATCTGTAATCCAAGCCTCCACTAACAACCCCGTAAACTATCTCTAGCTTCTCCTCCCTCCTAAACCCTCCCCTCCTCTATCTCCTCTGATGAATTTGCCTCCTTCTTCTCTTCTCAAATCTCAGATATCCACAAACTCTTTAACACCTCTCCCTCCCCTGCACCCCCACCTGCTCCAACCCCTATACCCACTGCACCCCTACTAACTCACCCTCCTTCTCCACCTTCTCGCCCTCTCAGACTCTGACCTCTCCTCCCTGCTCCAGGGTCACAAACCCACCACATGTGCCCTGGACCCCTCCCCACTCACCTCTTTCAAGCTGCTGCTCCTGCTCTACTTCCCTTCATCTCCTCCCTTCTCAACACCTCTCTCTGGCGAGCTTCTGGGACCCCGGCGACCCCACACGGGGTCCCAGAGGCTCCCCAAACGACATCTGTAACCGTCCCAGCGCGCACGGGTCCCAGCGGCTCGCCAAACGACACCTACAACCTTCCCAGCGCGCACGTGCCCCAGCGACCCCGTGGGGTCCCAGAGGCTCGCCAAACGACACCTGCCACCTTCCCAGCGGCTCGCGAAACGAGATCTGCAACCTTCCCAGCTCGCGCACGTCCCCAGTGGCTCGCCAAATGACACCTGGCACCTTTCCAGGGCGCGCGTGCCCCAGCGACCCTGCACGGGGTCCCAGCGGCTCGCCAAACAACACCTGCCACCTTCCCAGCGCGCACGAGCCCCAGCGCCCCGCGCAGCACCGGTGTAGATTTAGCTAGGGACGGTAGGGACATATCCCTACCAATGTCAAGGGACCATTGAATTGTCCCTACCAATAATTTTGATAAATCTGAAACATCTTTTGTCAAGTCATTTTATCCGCTCCACAAAGGGTTAACTCTCTCAAGATCCCCTCGTTGCTCCTCCCTCCTTCAAAAATGAAAAAAAACGCTAATTTGATTGGCTTAGGTCCTAGGTTCTTAACCGGGGCGGTGAGCATTTCAATAATAACGTACTAGTAATAACAACAGTGACGTGCCAAATGATACTCCCGATTTCACCCTTTGAGTGCAGCGAGTTATAAAAGAGAGAAAAGAGATACCGGTAGCTTTAAAAGAATGGCACCCTGGGATTTGTAGGTGTTTGGTGGGGTTTTGGAGTGTAATCAGCAGACAAGAAAACTAGAAATTCCATAATGCATCACTGTAACACGGACTCAGTGCGTGGCTGACGTCAGCGACCAAGCAGAGTGTGCTGTTTTCATTGAGGCGAAAGTGCACAAGGACTCGGGAGCGAAAGGTAATTCTCCGGGTTTAAAATTTAAAAAATTCGAGTCATTCTTAAACGGTGTATATTGTGTCACAATTTTCACATTTATTTTAAAAATAACAATAATATAATCAGTTTAATTTGATATTTAGTTTGTGTTTGTTGGTTAATGCGTTGTCACATTGTTTCTATCCTCCTTCCTCCCTTTGTAACTAACTTACTCTTTGCTTGATATTTTTGTATCGTGTGTGTGTAAAAGCGAACACGAGCATATCTATTTGATTGAATGGACAGTGTGACTATCCAGGCGGCTAAATAAACGCACTATATTATATAGGCGGTACTAAAGAATATATATTAAAAAGTCAAATTAAACGGGGGTATAAAATAAATTTCAGTAGAGCGTGAGTTAAAAAAAAAAAAAGGTTGAGAACCGCTGGCTTAGGCTGGGCTGTGGAAAGACGCTCATCTGAAGTTGCCGCTTGCCGGTCAGTCTGATATGAGTGTGAGCCACTGACTGAATGAAAGCCAGCTGCCAGGGTTGAAGGTATTGTCAGGTCGTCAGCAACATAGTTTGAGTGAATAAACCTACCTACCTACCTACCTACCTAATGGGTAGGTAAGTAGGTGTATTAAGTTAGCGACCCATTGCTAGCTGCTAGCCCCACGTCCTTGGTGGCTAGCTAGCTTGTTTCACAGCTAAATCATTGTGTGTGTGAGTGTGCGTGAGCATGTTTTGATATTGTCAGTCAACTAATGTTAGCTAATCACTTCAATTTGGCTTTAGGTGACTGAAGCATAATGGCAGCCAAAAAAAGAAAGATGGACATAAGGAAGTTTTTTTACAAAAAGTCAAAGTTTAAGTAGGAAGATGTCGTTAAAGTAATAAACGCAATTGATAATGATTCTCATAGCAAATGTAAAAATAATTTACTAATGAAGTTAGCAGAGTCATACTTTCTCTCTAAACAGCATGCATCAATTTATCATTTTATCAGGCAAATGAAACAGTGCAACCTGGTAAAAGCAGTACAGAGGCAGGTGGAGCAACAGGGTCGCAGGTGAGGTCTGTAATGGCATAGTGATTATAACATGGGCAGCAGTGTGGAGTAGTGGTTAGGGCTCTGGACTCTTGACCAGAGGGTCGTGGGTTCAATCACAGGTGGGGGACACTGCTGCTGTACTTTACCTAGATTGCTCCAGTAAAACCCAGCTGTATAAATGGGTAATTGTATGTAAAACTAATGTGTAAAAATAATGTAATTGTATGTAAAAATAATGTGATATCTTGTAACAATTGTAAGTCGTCCTGGATAAGGGCGGAAGGGAACCAAACTCCCTGCTGCCCTAGACCTTTACCACACTCTCCTCTCCTCCTTCTCCTCTACTCTCTCCTCTGCTAAATGTACTTATTTCCAATCTGTAATCCAAGCCTCCACTAACAACCCACGTAAACTATCTCTACCTTCTCCTCCCTCCTAAACCCTCCCACTCCTCTATCTCCTCTGATGACTTTGCCTCCTTCTTCTCTTCTAAAATCTCAGATATCCGCAAACTCTTTAACACCTCTCCTTCCCCGCACCCCCAACTGCTCCAACCCCTACACCCACTGCATCCCCTACTAACTCACCCTCCTTCTCCACCTTCTCACACTCTCAGACTCTGACCTCTCCTCCCTACTCCAGGGTCACAAACCCACCACATGTGCCCTGGACCCCCTCCCCACTCACCTCTTTCAAGCTGCTGCTCCTGCTTTATTTCCCTTCATCTCCTCCCTTCTCAACATCTCTCTTTGGCGAGTCTCTGGGACCCCGGCGACCCCACGCGGGGTCCCAGAGGCTCGCCAAACGACATCTGCAATCTTCCCAGCGCACGCACGGGCCCCAGCGGCTCGCCAATCGACACCTGCCACCTTCCCAGCACGCGCACGAGCCCCAGCGACCCTGCACGGGGTCCCAGCGGCTCGCCAAACGACACCTGCCACCTTCCCAGCGTGCGCACGAGCCCCAGCGGCCCCGCGCAGCACCGGTGTAGATTTAGCTAGGGACGGTAGGGACATATCCCTACCAATGTCAAGGGACCATTGAATTGTCCCTACCAATAATTTTGATAAATCTGAAACGTCTTTTGTCAAGTCATTTTATCCGCTCCACAAAGGGTTAACTCTCTCAAGATCCCCTCGTTGCTCCTCCCTCCTTCAAAAATGAAAAAAAACGCTGATTTGATTGGCTTAGGTCCTAGGTTCTTAACCGGGCGGTAAACATTTCAATAATAACGTACTATTAATAACAACAGTGACGTGCCAAATGATACTCCCGATTTCACCCTTTGAGTGCAGCGAGTTATAAAGAGAGAAAAAGAGATACCGGTAGCTTTAAAAGAATGGCACCCTGGGATTTGTAGGTGTTTGGTGGGGTTTTGGAGTGTAATCAGCAGACAAGAAAACTAGAAATTCCATAATGCATCACTGTAACACGGACTCAGTGCGTGGCTGACGTCAGCGACCAAGCAGAGTGTGCTGTTTTCATTGAGGGCGAAAGTGCACAAGGACTCAGGAGCGAAAGGTAATTCTCCGGGTTTAAAATTTAAAAAATTCGAGTCATTCTTAAACAGTGTATATTGTGTCACAATTTTCACATTTATTTTAAAAATAAGAATAATATAATCAGTTTAATTTGATATTTAGTTTGTGTTTGTTGGTTAATGCGTTGTCACATTGTTTCTATCCTCCTTCCTCCCTTTGTAACTAACTTACTCTTTGCTTGATATTTTTGTATCGTGTGTGTGTAAAAGCGAACACGAGCATATCTAGTTGATTGAATGGACAGTGTGACTATCCAGACGGCTAAATAAACGCACTATATTATATAGGCAGTACTAAAGAATATATATTAAAAAGTCAAATTAAACGGGGGTATAAAAGTAAATTTCAGTGGGCGTGAGTAAAAAAAAAAGGTTGAGAACCGCTGGCTTAGGCTGGGCTGTGGAAAGACGCTCATCTGAAGTTGCCGCTTGCGGTCAGTCTGATATGAGTGTGAGCCACTGACTGAATGAAAGCCAGCTGCCAGGGCTGAAGGTATTGTCAGGTCGTCAGCAACATAGTTTGAGTGAATAAACCTACCTACCTACCTAATGGGTAGGTAAGTAGGTGTATTAAGTTAGCGACCCATTGCTAGCTGCTAGCCCCACGTCCTTGGTGGCTAGCTAGCTTGTTTCACAGCTAAATCATTGTGTGTGTGTGAGTGTGCGTGAGCATGTTTTGATATTGTCAGTCAACTAATGTTAGCTAATCACTTCAATTTGGCTTTAGGTGACTGAAGCATAATGGCAGCCAAAAAGAAAGATGGACATAAGGAAGTTTTTTACAAAAAGTCAAAGTTTAAGTAGGAAGATGTCGTTAAAGTAATAAACGCAATTGATAATGATTCTCATAGCAAATGTAAAAATAATTTACTAATGAAGTTAGCAGAGTCATACTTTCTCTCTAAACAGCATGCATCAATTTATCATTTTATCAGGCAAATGAAACAGTGCAACCTGGTAAAAGCAGTACAGAGGCAGGTGGAGCAACAGGGTCGCAGGTGAGGTCTGTAATGGCATAGTGATTATAACATGGGCAGCAGTGTGGAGTAGTGGTTAGGGCTCTGGACTCTTGACCAGAGGGTCGTGGGTTCAATCCCAGGTGGGGGGACACTGCTGCTGTACTTTACCTAGATTGCTCCAGTAAAAACCCAGCTGTATAAATGGGTAATTGTATGTAAAAATAATGTGATATCTTCTAACAATTGTAAGTCGTCCTGGATAAGGGCGCCTGCTAAGAAATAAATAACAAAAAATAATTACAGTGAAAGTGTCAGTTTTGAGATACATTATTCTTTTAGGCACATTGTGATATGATAGTAGGCTGATGCTGTATAGTAATACTCAGCAAATAAAGTTAGCATAGCCATTTATTTTCTCTCTATATGGCATACATCAATTTATTATTTTATCGGCTGAATGAAGCAATGCACCCAGCTACGAGCAGCAGCACAGACACAGGAGAGGCAGGCAGAGCACGTAAGCGTGCATTTGCTCATGCTTGTAGCGGCAGGGGTATTGGTAGCTTACAGTAAGGCTGGGTTAGGTTATAATTCAGGTTATTAGTAATTCTATAGCAGGGATGTCAAACCAGCTTCCAGGAGGGCCACTTTATCATAGTGTTTTAAGTGTATACCAGCCAACTTCATGTCAATCAGATTGTCCTCGATTCATATCTAGCAGAAATTTCAAACCACCACAAGTGACCATTTAACAGCTGTCTCCTAAAAGATTTCTTCCCGGAGGGGCATATCCCCGAACCCAGATAGCGACTGTGACTCCGCCCCCTAAAAATTATGTCCCCACCAATGTTCAGACCAAACCTAAGCCCTTCTCGCGCAGGGTCCCAACGGGTCGCCAAACGACACCTACAACCTTCCCAGCGCAGACGGGCTTGAGCCACCCGCGAGGATTCACAGCGGCTTGCCAAATGGTCTACGTTTAGGACAGTTTTTGCGTCGTTTTACGCCTTGAAATGGTAATATGCAATTTGAAACGTCGAACGCATACAGCATGTGCTGCTTTCTTGGGCGGTCTGCATTTAGACCTTTTTTTCATCGTTTTATGCCTTGAAATGGTAATATGCAATTTTAAACGTTGAACGCATACTGCGCGTCTCGGGCGGTCTGATTTAGGACTTTTGCATCGTTTTAGGTCTTGAAAAGTCTACAGGTAACCAGGGACTGAGGCAGATACTTGTTATATAAATCAGGCAGCCTATTTCTGCGCCAGCAAACAGAAGAGCCTCAACAAAAGAGCTGGGAGTCTAGCTGTGGGAGTCTAGCTGTGGGAGTCTAGCTGTGGGAGACTAGCTGTGGGAGTCTAGCTGTGGGAGTCTAGTCCTTTACCGCACTCTCCTCTCCTCCTTCTCCTCTACTCTCTCCTCTGCTAAATGTACTTATTTCCAATCTGTAATCCAAGCCTCCACTAACAACCCACGTAAACTATCTGTACCTTCTCCTCCCTCCTAAACCCTCCCCCTCCTCTATCTCCTCTGATGACTTTGCCTCCTTCTCTTCGAAAATCTCAGATATCCGCAAACTCTTTAACACCTCTCCCTCCCCACACCCCCACCTGCTCCAACCCCTACACCCACTGCATCCCCTACTAACTCACCCTCCTTCTCCACCTTCTCGCTCTCTCAGACTCTGACCTCTCCTCCCTGCTCCAGGGTCACAAACCCACCACATGTGCCCTGGATCCCCTCCCCACTCACCTCTTTCAAGCTGCTGCTCCTGCTCTACTTCCCTTCATCTCCTCCCTTCTCAGCACCTCTCTCCTTTGCTCCCTCGACTTCCTCTGTCCCCTCACCTCCCGACCTGCTCGCCCCTCCCCAACCCTGGCTCTCCACAAAGGGTTAACTCTCTCAAGATCCCCTCGTTGCTCCTCCCTCCTCCAAAAAAAAATAAAAAACGCTAATTTGATTGGCTTAGGTCCTAGGTTCTTAACCGGGGGGGGGGGCGGTGAACATTTCAATAATAACGTACTACTAATAACAACAGTGACGTGCCAAATGATACTCCCAATTTCACCCTTTGAGTGCAGCAAGTTATTAAAGAGAGAAAAAGAGATACCGGTAGCTTTAAAAAGAATGGCACCCTGGGATTTGTAGGTGTTTGGTGGGGTTTTGGAGTGTAATTAGCAGACAAGAAAACTACAAATTCCATAATGCATCACTGTAACACGGACTCAGTGCGTGGCTGACATCAGGGACCAAGCAGAGTGTGCTGTTTTCATTGAGGCGCGAAAGTGCACAAGGACTCAGGAGTGAAAGGTAATTCTCCGGGTTTAAAATTTTAAAAAAATTCGACTCATTCTTAAACGGTGTATATTGTGTCACAATTTTCACATTTATTTTAAAAAATAAGAATAATATAATCAGTTTAATTTGATATTTAGTTTGTGTTTGTTGGTTAATGCGTTGTCACATTGTTTCTATCCTCCTTCCTCCCTTTGTAACTAACTTACTCCTTGCTTGATATTTTTGTATCGTGTGTGTGTAAAAAGCGAACACGAGCATATCTATTTGATTGAATGGACAGTGTGTCTATCCAGGCGGCTAAATAAACGCACTATATTATATAGGCAGTACTAAAGAATATATATTAAAAAGTCAAATTAAACGGGGGTATAAAAATAAATTTCAGTGGGGCGTGAGTAAAAAAAAGGTTGAGAACCGCTGGCTTAGGCTGGGCTGTGGAAAGACGCTCATCTGAAGTTGCCGCTTGCCGGTCAGTCTGATATGAGTGTGAGCCACTGACTGAATGAAAGCCAGCTGCCAGGGTTGAAGGTATTGTCAGGTCGTCAGCAACATAGTTTGAGTGAATAAACCTACCTACCTACCTAATGGGTAGGTAAGTAGGTTTATTACGTTAGCTACCCATTGCTAGCTGCTAGCCCCACGTCCTTGGTGGCTAGCTAGCTTGTTTCACAGCTAAATCATTATGTGTGTGTGAGTGTGCGTGAGCATGTTTTGATATCGTCAATCAACTAATGTTAGCTAATCACTTCAATTTGGCTTTAGGTGACTGAAGCATAATGGCAGCCAAAAAAAGAAAGATGGACATAAGGAAGTTTTTTTACAAAAAGTCAAAGTGTAAGTAGGAAGATGTCGTTAAAGTAATAAACACAATTGATAATGATTCTCATAGCCAATGTAAAAATAATTTACTAATGAAGTTAGCAGAGTCATACTTTCTCTCTAAACTGCATGCATCAATTTATCATTTTATCAGGCGAATGAAACAGTGCAACCTGGTAAAAGCAGTACAGAGGCAGGTGGAGCAACAGGGTCGCAGGTGAGGTCTAATGGCTTAGTGATTACAACATGGGCAGCCTTTTGGAGTAGTGGTTAGGGCTCTGGACTCTTGACCGGAGGGTCGTGGGTTCAATCCCAGGTGGGGGACACTGCTGCTGTACTTTACCTAGATTGCTCCAGTAAAACCCAGCTGTATAAATGGGTAATTGTATGTAAAAATAATGTGTCAAAATAATGTAATTGTATGTAAAAATAATGTGATATCTTCTAACAATTGTAAGTCGTCCTGGATAAGGGCCTGCTAAGAAATAAATAATAATAGTGAAAGTGTCAATTTTGAGATATATTATTCTTTTAGGCACATTGTGATATGATAGTAGGCTGATGCTGTATAGTAATACTCAGCAGATAAAGTTAGCATAGCCATTTATTTTCTCTCTATATGGCATGCATCAATTTATTATTTTATCAGCTGAATGAAGCAATGTACCCAGCTACGAGCAGCAGCACAGACACAGGAGAGGCAGGCAGAGCACGTAAGCGTGCATTTGCTCATGCTTGTAGCGGCAGGGGTATTGGTAGCTTACAGTAAGGCTGGGATAGGTTATAATGCAGGTTATTGGTAATTCTATAGCAGGGATGTCAAACCACCACAAGTGACCATTTAACAGCTGTCTCCTAAAGATTTCTTCCGGAGGGGCATATCCCCGAACCCACCTAGCGACCGCGACCCGCCCCCTAAAAATGATGTCCCCACCAATGTTCAAACCAAACCTACGCCCTTGCCGCGCTCTTGCGTCTTGCTTTTTGCGTCGTTTTATGCCTTGAAATGGTAATATGCAATTTCAAATGTCGAGCAGCATACCGTGCTGCTTTCTCGGACTGTCTGCGTTTAGGACAGTTTTGAATCGTTTTACGACTTGAAAATAGTAAAATGGAATTTTAAACATCGAACGCATACTGCGCTTGCTGCTTTCTCGGCGGTCTGATTTAGGACCGTTTTGCATCGTTTTACGTCTTGAAAAGTCTACAGGTAACCAGGGACTGAGGCAGATACTTGTTATATAAATCAGGCAGCCTATTTCCGCGCCAGCAAACAGAAGAGCCTCAACAAAAGAGCCGGGAGTCTAGCTGTGGGAGTCCAGCGAGGGAGGCCTGCGCCGAGACGTTGTTCGAATAGATTCGAACCTAACAGTGCTCTGGAAGAAGCCATCTACTAGTCAGGTCTGTACCCTCCACCCCACCGCTCCCACTGTACATATTTGTCTTGCCTGTCCTGCTATGACTGTCTCTCACATCCCTGTTCTGTCCTCTCGCCCTCGTCCTCTGCCCTCTCGCGCCGCTGCTCCTCCAACCCCTCTAACCTCATCCTGCTGCATCTCCACCCCTCCCGCACACTCTCTGGTGCACTCTGGAACTGTCACTCTTCTGCTAAAAAGCTAATTTCATCTCTTCCTTTGCCTCCCTCTCTCTCGATTTCCTTGCTCTCACTGAAACCTGGCTGTCCCCTGATAACACTGTAACGCCTGCTGCCCTGTCCTCTCTCTACGTCCTATCCCATACCCCGCGTCTCACTGGACGGGAGGTGGACTGGTCTTCTCCTCTCTCCCTCCTTACTCTTTTCTGTCCCTCCTCACTCTCCTCACTCTCTGTTAATACCTTTGAATTTCATGCAGTCCAACTAACCTCTCCCTGTCAACTCCTGCTAATTGTTCTGTTCCATCCCCTGGGCCTCTCGCTCACTTTATAGATGAACTCGACTATCTAGGAGGCTGTGTGGTCCAGTGGTTAAAGAAAAGGACTTGTAACCAGGAGGTCCCCGGTTCAAATCCCACCTCAGACACTGACTGATTGTGTGACCCGAGCAAGTCACTTAACCTCCTTGTGCTCCGTCTTTCGGGTGAGATGTAATTGTAAGTGACTCTGCAGCTGATGCATAGTTCACACACCCTAATCTCTGTAAGTCGCCTTGGGTAAAGGCGTCTGCTAAATAAATAAATAATAATAATCTACTCTCCTCCCTCCCTCTCTGTCTACCCCAACTGTCCTGTTAAGTGACTTCAATATCCATCTCTCCAACCCCAGCCACTCTGCCGGATTCCTCCCTCTCCTTCGCTCCTTCGACTTCTGTCTCTCTCCATCCGCTCCTACCCACAAAGCTGGCCGTCATCTGAACCTCACCTTCTCCAGGGCCTGCTGCCTCTCCACCCTCTCTGTCACCCCCCTGGTCCTCTGATCACTATTTCATCTCTTTTTCTCTGTCTCTCCCCTCTCTCGCTGCTCCGCCTACCCCCACTGTCACCCGTAACCTCCGCACTCTGTCCCCTCTGTCCTTGCCTCCACTGCTCTCTCTCACCTCCCTCCTATCGACTCCTTCTCACAACTCTATGTAGACTGCTACCTCCACCATCTTCTACTCCCTCACCTCCTCCCTCGACTTCCTCTGTCCCTCACCTCCCGACCTGCTCGCCCCTCCCCAACCCTGGCTCTCCTCTGCGCTCCGCTCAGCAAGAATCACACTGCGATCTGCTGAAAAGAAATGGAAGAGAACCAAACTCCCTGCTGCCCTAGACCTTTACCGCACTCTCCTTTCCTCCTCCTCTACTCTCTCCTCTGCTAAATGTACTTATTTGCAATCTGTAATCCAAGCCTCCACTAACAACCCCCGTAAACTATCTCTAGCTTCTCCTCCCTCCTAAACCCTCCCCCCTCCTCTATCTCCTCTGATGAATTTGCCTCCTTCTTCTCTTCTCAAATCTCAGATATCCACAAACTCTTTAACACCTCTCCCTCCCCTGCACCCCCACCTGCTCCAACCCCTATACCCACTGCACCACCTACTAACTCACCCTCCTTCTCCACCTTCTCGCCCTCTCAGACTCTGACCTCTCCTCCCTGCTCCAGGGTCACAAACCCACCACATGTGCCCTGGACCCCCTCCCCACTCACCTCTTTCAAGCTGCTGCTCCTGCTCTACTTCCCTTCATCTCCTCCCTTCTCAACACCTCTCTCTGGCGAGCTTCTGGGACCCCGGCGACCCCACACGGGGTCCCAGAGGCTCCCCAAACGACATCTGTAACCGTCCCAGCGCGCGCACGGGTCCCAGCGGCTCGCCAAACGACACCTACAACCTTCCCAGCGCGTGCACGTGCCCCAGCGACCCCCCGTGGGGTCCCAGAGGCTCGCCAAACGACACCTGCCACCTTCCCAGCGGCTCGCGAAACGAGATCTGCAACCTTCCCAGCTCGCGCACGTCCCCCAGTGGCTCGCCAAATGACACCTGGCACCTTTCCAGGGCGCGCGTGCCCCAGCGACCCTGCACGGGGTCCCAGCGGCTCGCCAAACAACACCTGCCACCTTCCCAGCGCGCACGAGCCCCAGCGCCCCGCGCAGCACCGGTGTAGATTTAGCTAGGGACGGTAGGGACATATCCCTACCAATGTCAAGGGACCATTGAATTGTCCCTACCAATAATTTTGATAAATCTGAAACATCTTTTGTCAAGTCATTTTATCCGCTCCACAAAGGGTTAACTCTCTCAAGATCCCCTCGTTGCTCCTCCCTCCTTCAAAATGAAAAAAAACGCTAATTTGATTGGCTTAGGTCCTAGGTTCTTAACCGGGGCGGTGAGCATTTCAATAATAACGTACTAGTAATAACAACAGTGACGTGCCAAATGATACTCCCGATTTCACCCTTTGAGTGCAGCGAGTTATAAAAGAGAGAAAAAGAGATACCGGTAGCTTTAAAAGAATGGCACCCTGGGATTTGTAGGTGTTTGGTGGGGTTTTGGAGTGTAATCAGCAGACAAGAAAACTAGAAATTCCATAATGCATCACTGTAACACGGACTCAGTGCGTGGCTGACGTCAGCGACCAAGCAGAGTGTGCTGTTTTCATTGAGGCGCGAAAGTGCACAAGGACTCGGGAGCGAAAGGTAATTCTCGGGTTTAAAATTTAAAAAATTCGAGTCATTCTTAAACGGTGTATATTGTGTCACAATTTTCACATTTATTTTAAAAATAACAATAATATAATCAGTTTAATTTGATATTTAGTTTGTGTTTGTTGGTTAATGCGTTGTCACATTGTTTCTATCCTCCTTCCTCCCTTTGTAACTAACTTACTCTTTGCTTGATATTTTTGTATCGTGTGTGTGTAAAAGCGAACACGAGCATATCTATTTGATTGAATGGACAGTGTGACTATCCAGGCGGCTAAATAAACGCACTATATTATATAGGCAGTACTAAAAAATATATATTAAAAAGTCAAATTAAACGGGGGGTGGGGGAGAGGTATAAAAATAAATTTCAGTAGAGCGTGAGAAAAAAAAAAAGGTTGAGAACCGCTGGCTTAGGCTGGGCTGTGGAAAGACGCTCATCTGAAGTTGCCGCTTGCCGGTCAGTCTGATATGAGTGTGAGCCACTGACTGAATGACAGCCAGCTGCCAGGGCTGAAGGTATTGTCAGGTCGTCAGCAACATAGTTTGAGTGAATAAACCTACCTACCTACCTACCTAATGGGTAGGTAAGTAGGTTTATTAAGTTAGCGACCCATTGCTAGCTGCTAGCCCCACGTCCTTGGTGGCTAGCTAGCTTGTTTCACAGCTAAATCATTATGTGAGTGTGCGTGAGCATGTTTTGATATCGTCAATCAACTAATGTTAGCTAATCACTTCAATTTGGCTTTAGGTGACTGAAGCATGATGGCAGCCAAAAAAAGAAAGATGGACATAAGGACGTTTTTTTACAAAAAGTCAAAGTGTAAGTAGGAAGATGTCGTTAAAGTAATAAACACAATTGATAATGATTCTCATAGCAAATGTAAAAATAATTTACTAATGAAGTTAGCAGAGTCATACTTTCTCTCAAAACAGCATGCATCAATTTATCATTTTATCAGGCGAATGAAACAGTGCAACCTGGTAAAAGCAGTACAGAGGCAGGTGGAGCAACAGGGTCGCAGGTGAGTCTGTAATGGCATAGTGATTACAACATGGGCAGCAGTGTGGAGTAGTGGTTAGGGCTCTGGACTCCTGACCAGAGGGTCGTGGGTTCAATCCCAGGTGGGGGGACACTGCTGCTGTACTTTACCTAGATTGCTCCAGTAAAATCCCAGCTGTATAAATGGGTAATTGTATGTAAAAATAATGTGTCAAAATAATGTAATTGTATGTAAAAAATAATGTGATATCTTGTAACAATTGTAAGTCGTCCTGGATAAGGGCGGAAGGGAACCAAACTCCCTGCTGCCCTAGACCTTTACCACACTCTCCTCTCCTCCTTCTCCTCTACTCTCTCCTCTGCTAAATGTACTTATTTCCAATCTGTAATCCAAGCCTCCACTAACAACCCACGTAAACTATCTCTACCTTCTCCTCCCTCCTAAACCCTCCCACTCCTCTATCTCCTCTGATGACTTTGCCTCCTTCTTCTCTTCTAAAATCTCAGATATCCGCAAACTCTTTAACACCTCTCCTTCCCCGCACCCCCAACTGCTCCAACCCCTACACCCACTGCATCCCCTACTAACTCACCCTCCTTCTCCACCTTCTCACACTCTCAGACTCTGACCTCTCCTCCCTACTCCAGGGTCACAAACGCACCACATGTGCCATGGATCCCTCCCCACTCACCTCTTTCAAGCTGCTGCTCCTGCTTTATTTCCCTTCATCTCCTCCCTTCTCAACATCTCTCTTTGGCGAGTCTCTGGGACCCCGGCGACCCCACGCTGGGTCCCAGAGGCTCGCCAAACGACATCTGCAATCTTCCCAGCGCACGCACGGGCCCCAGCGGCTCGCCAATCGACTCCTGGCACCTTTCCAGGGCGCGACGGGCCCCAGCGACCCTGCACGGGGTCCCAGCGGCTCGCCAAACGACACCTGCCACCTTCCCAGCACGCACACAAGCCCCAGCGACCCCGCGCAGCACCGGTGTAGATTTAGCTAGGGACGGTAGGGACATATCCCTACCAATGTCAAGGGACCATTGAATTGTCCCTACCAATAATTTTGATAAATGTGAAACGTCTTTTGTCAAGTCATTTTATCCGCTCCACAAAGGGTTAACTCTCTCAAGATCCCCTCGTTGCTCCTCCCTCCTCCAAAAAAAAAAAAAAACGCTAATTTGATTGGCTTAGGTCCTAGGTTATTAATCGTTCGGGATGGGGGGGGCGGTGAACGTTTCAATAATAACGTTCTAGTAATAACAACAGTGACGTGCCAAACGATACTCCCGATTTCACCCTTTGAGTGCAGCGAGTTATTAAAGAGAGAAAAAGGGATACCGGTAGCTTTAAAAAGAAGGGCACCCTGGGATTTGTAGGTGTTTGGTGGGGTTTTGGAGTGTAATCAGCAGACAAGAAAACACAAATTCCATAATGCATCACTGTAACACGGACAGTGCTCTGCTGACGTCAGGGACCAAGCAGAGTGTGCTGTTTTCATTGAGGCGCGAAAGTGCACAAGGACTCAGGATTGAAAGGTAATTCTCCGGGTTTAAAATAAAAAAAAATTCAAGTCATTCTTAAACGGTGTATATTGTGTCACAATTTTCACATTTATTTTAAAAAATAAGAATATTATAATCAGTTTAATTTGATATTTAGTTTGTGTTTGTTGGTTAATGCGTTGTCACATTGTTTCTATCCTCCTTCCTCGCTTTATAACTAACTTACTCCTTGCTTGATATTTTTGTATCCTGTGTGTGTAAAAAGCGAACACGAGCATATCTATTTGATTGAATGGACAGTGTGACTATCCAGACGGCTAAATAAACGCACTATATTTTATAGGCAGTACTAAAATATATATATTAAAAAGTCAAATTAAACGGGGTGGGGGAGAGAAAAAGTAAATTTCAGTGGGGCGTGAGTAAAAAAAAAAGGTTGAGAACCGCTGGCTTAGGCTGGGCTGTGGAAAGACGCTCATCTGAAGTTGCCGCTTGCCGGTCAGTCTGATATGAGTGTGAGCCACTGACTGAATGACAGCCAGCTGCCGGGGCTGAAGGTATTGTCAGGTCGTCAGCAACATAGTTTGAGTGAATAAACCTACCTACCTACCTAATGGGTAGGTAAGTAGGTTTATTAAGTTAGCGACCCATTGCTAGCTGCTAGCCCCACGTCCTTGGTGGCTAGCTAGCTTGTTTCACAGCTAAATCATTATGTGTGTGTGAGTGTGCGTGAGCATGTTTTGATATCGTCAATCAACTAATGTTAGCTAATCACTTCAATTTGGCTTTAGGTGACTGAAGCATAATGGCAGCCAAAAAAAGAAAGATGGACAGAAGGAAGTTTTTTTACAAAAAGTCAAAGTGTAAGTAGGAAGATGTCGTTAAAGTAATAAACACAATTGATAATGATTCTCATAGCAAATGTAAAAATAATTTACTAATGAAGTTAGCAGAGTCATACTTTCTCTCTAAACAGCATGCATCAATTTATCATTTTATCAGGCGAATGAAACAGTGCAACCTGGTAAAAGCAGTACAGGCAGGTGGAGCAACAGGGTCGCAGGTGAGGTCTGTAATGGCATAGTGATTATAACATGGGCAGCAGTGTGGAGTAGTGGTTAGGGCTCTGGACTCTTGACCGGAGGGTCGTGGGTTCAATCCCAGGTGGGGGGACACTGCTGCTGTACTTTACCTAGATTGCTCCAGTAAAAACCCAGCTGTATAAATGGGTAATTGTATGTAAAAATAATGTGTCAAAATTATGTAATTGTATGTAAAAATAATGTGATATCTTGTAAGAATTGTAAGTCGTCCTGGATAAGGGTGCCTGCTAAGAAATAAATAATAAAAAATAATAACAGTGAAAGTGTTAGGTTTGAGATATACTATTCTTTTAGGCACATTGTGATATGATAGTAGGCTAATGCTGTATTGTAATACTCAGCAAATAAAGTTAGCATAGCCATTTATTTTCTCTCTATATGGCATGTATCAATTTATTATTTTATCAGCTGAATGAAGCAATGCACCCAGCTACGAGCAGCAGCACAGACACAGGAGAGGCAGGCAGAGCACGTAAGCGTGCATTTGCTCATGCTTGTAGCGGCAGGGGTATTGGTAGCTTAGGCTAAGGCTAGGATAGGTTATAATTCAGGTTATTAATAATTCTATAGCAGGGATGTCAAACCACCACAAGTGACCATTTAACAGCTGTCTCCTAAAAGATTTCTTCCCGGAGGGCATATCCCCGAACCCACCTAGTGACCGCGACCCGCCCCCTAAAAATTATGTCCCCACCAATGTTCAAACCAAACCTATGCCCTTGCCGCGCTCTTGCGTCTTGCTCTTTTGCATCGTTTTGTGCCTTTATTCAATTTCAAATGTCGAACGCATACAGGTGCTGCTTTCTCGGACTCTCTGCGTTTAGGACAGTTTTGAGTCGTTTTACGCCTTGAAAATAGTAAAATGCAATTTTAAACGTCGAACGCATACTGCGCTTGCTGCTTTCTCGGGCGGTCTGATTTAGGACCGTTTTGCATCGTTTTACGTCTTGAAAAGTCTACAGGTAACCAGGGACTGAGGCAGATAGTTGTTATATAAATCAGGCAGCCTATTTCCGCGCCAGCAAACAGAAGAGCCTCAACAAAAGAGCCGGGAGTCTAGCTGTGGGAGTCCAGCAAGGGAGGCCTGTGCCGAGACGCTGTTCGAATAGATTCGAACCTAACAGCGCTCTGGAAGAAGCCATCTACTAGTCAGGTCTGTACCCTCCACCCCACCGCTCCCCTGTACTTATTTATCTCGCCTGTCCTGCTATGATTGTCTCTCACATCCCTGTTCTGTCCTCTCGCCCTCGTCCTCTGCCCTCTCGCCGCCGCTGCTCCTCCAACCCCTCTAACCTCATCCCGCTGCATCTCCACCCCTCCCGCACACTCTCTGGTGCACTCTGGAACTATCACTCTTCTGCAAACAAAGCTGATTTCATCTCTTCCTTTGCCTCCCACTCTCTCGATTTCCTTGCTCTCACTGAAACCTGGCTGTCCCCTGATAACACTGTAACGCCTGCCGCCCTGTCCTCTCTCTACGTCCTGTCCCATACCCCGCGTCTCACTGGACGGGGAGGTGGACTGGTCTTCTCCTCTCTCCCTCCTTACTCTTTTCTGTCCCCTCCGACCTCTCCTCACTCTCTGTTAATACCATTGAATTTCATGCAGTCCAACTAACCTCTCCCTGTCAACTCCTGCTAATTGTACTGTACCGACCCCCTGGGCCTCTCGCTCACTTTCTAGATGAACTCGACTATCTACTCTCCTCCCTCCCCTCTCTGTCTACCCCAACTGTCCTGTTAGGTGACTTCAATATCCATCTCTCCAACCCCAGCCACTCTGCCGGATTCCTCCCTCTCCTTCGCTCCTTCGACTTCTGTCTCTCTCCATCCGCTCCTACCCACAAAGCTGGCCGTCATCTGAACCTCACCTTCTCCAGGGCCTGCTGCCCCTCCACCCTCTCTGTCACCCCCTGGACCTCTGATCACTATTTCATCTCTTTTTCTCTGTCTCTCCCCTCTCTCGCTGCTCCGCCTACCCCCACTGTCACCCGTAACCTCCGCACTCTGTCCCCCTCTGTCCTTGCCTCCACTGCTCTCTCTCTCACCTCCCTCCTATTGACTCCTTCTCACAACTCTACGTAGACTGCTACCTCCACCATCTTCTACTCCCTCACCTCCTCCCTCGACTTCCTCTGTCCCCTCACCTGCCGACCTGCTCGCCCCTCCCCAACCCTGGCTCTCCTCTGCGCTCCGCTCAGGAAGAATCACACTGCGATCTGTTGAAAAGAAATGAAAGAGAACCAAACTCCCTGCTGCCCTAGACCTTTACCGCACTCTCCTCTCCTCCTTTTCCTCTACTCTCTCCTCTGCTAAATGTACTTATTTCCAATCTGTAATCCAAGCCTCCACTAACAACCCACGTAAACTATCTCTACCTTCTCCTCCCTCCTAAACCCTCCCCCCATCCTCTATCTCGTCTGATGACTTTGCCTCCTTCTTCTCTTCTAAAATCTCAGATATCCGCAAACTCTTTAACACCTCTCCCTCCCCCGCACCCCCACCTGCTCCAACCCCTACACCGACTGCATCCCCTACTAACTCACCCTCCTTCTCCACCTTCTCGCCCTCTCAGACTCTGACCTCTCCTCCCTGCTCCAGGGTCACAAACCCACCACATGTGCCCTGGACCCCCTCCCCACTCACCTCTTTCAAGCTGCTGCTCCTGCTCTACTTCCCTTTATCTCCTCCCTTCTCAACACCTCTCTTTGGCGAGCCTGTGGGACCCCGGCGACCCCACGCGGGGTCCCAGAGGCTTGCCAAACGACATCTGCAACCGTCCCAGCGCGCGCACGGGCCCCAGCGGCTTGCCAAACGACACCTACAACCTTCCCAGCGCGCGTACGTGCCCCAGCGACCCCACGCGGGGTCCCAGCGGCTCGCCAAACGACACCTTCCACCTTCCCAGCGGATCGCGAAACGACATCTGCAACCTTCCCAGCTCGCGCATGTGCCCCAGCGGCTCGCCAAATAACACCTGGCACCTTTCCAGGGCACGCACGGGCCCCAGCGACCCTGCACGGGGTCCCAGAGGCTCGCCAAACGACACCTGCCACCTTCCCAGCTCAGCACCGGTGTAGATTTAGCTAGGGACGGTAGGGACATATCCCTACCAATGTCAAGGGACCATTGAATTGTCCCTACCAATAATTTTGATAAATGTGAAACGTCTTTTGTCAAGTCATTTTATGCGCTCCACAAAGGGTTAACTCTCTCAAGATCCCCTCGTTGCTCCTCCCTCCTCCAAAAAAAAAAAAAACGCTAATTTGATTGGCTTAGGTCCTAGGTTATTAATCGTTCGGGGGGGGGGGGGGCGGTGAACGTTTCAATAATAACGTTCTAGTAATAACAACAGTGACGTGCCAAACGATACTCCCGATTTCACCCTTTGAGTGCAGCGAGTTATTAAAGAGAGAAAAAGGGATACCGGTAGCTTTAAAAAGAAGGGCACCCTGGGATTTGTAGGTGTTTGGTGGGGTTTTGGAGTGTAATCAGCAGACAAGAAAACTACAAATTCCATAATGCATCACTGTAACACGGACAGTGCTCTGCTGACGTCAGGGACCAAGCAGAGTGTGCTGTTTTCATTGAGGCGAAAGTGCACAAGGACTCAGGATTGAAAGGTAATTCTCGGGTTTAAAATAAAAAAACATTCTTAAACGGTGTATATTGTGTCACAATTTTCACATTTATTTTAAAAAATAAGAATAATATAATCAGTTTAATTTGATATTTAGTTTGTGTTTGTTGGTTAATGCGTTGTCACATTGTTTCTATCCTCCTTCCTCCCTTTGTAACTAACTTACTCCTTGCTTGATATTTTTGTATCGTGTGTGTGTAAAAAGCGAACACGAGCATATCTATTTGATTGAATGGACAGTGTGACTATCCAGGCGGCTAAATAAACGCATTATATTTTATAGGCAGTACTAAAATATATATATTAAAAAGTCAAATTAAACGGGGTGGGGGAGAGAAAAAGTAAATTTCAGTGGGGCGTGAGTAAAAAAAAAAGGTTGAGAACCGCTGGCTTAGGCTGGACTCTGGAAAGACGCTCATCTGAAGTTGCCGCTTGCCGGTCAGTCTGATATCAGTGTGAGCCACTGAATGAAAGCCAGCTGCCGGGGCTGAAGGTATTGTCAGGTTGTCAGCAACATAGTTTGAGTGAATAAACCTACCTACCTACCTACCTACCTAATGGGTAGGTAAGTAGGGTTATTAAGTTAGCGACCCATTGCTAGCTGCTAGCCCCACGTCCTTGGTGGCTAGCTAGCTTGTTTCACAGCTAAATCATTATGTGTTTGTGAGTGTGCGTGAGCATGTTTTGATATCGTCAATCAGCTAATGTTAGCTAATCACTTCAATTTGGCTTTAGGTGACTGAAGCATAATGGCAGCCAAAAAAAGAAAGATGGACATAAGGAAGATTTTTTTACAAAAAGTCAAAGTGTAAGTAGGAAGATGTCGTTAAAGTAATAAACACAATTGATAATGATTCTCATAGCAAATGTAAAAATAATTTACTAATGAAGTTAGCAGAGTCATACTTTCTCTCAAAACAGCATGCATCAATTTATCATTTTATTAGGCGAATGAAACAGTGCAACCTGGTAAAAGCAGTACAGAGGCAGGTGGAGCAACAGGGTCGCAGGTGAGGTCTAATGGCTTAGTGATTACAACATGGGCAGCAGTGTGGAGTAGTGGTTAGGGCTCTGGACTTTACCCAGAGGGCCGTTTCAACCAGGTTGAAAGATGTCTGCATGAATTAATTGAATGTAATCAAGGAACGGAATCCACTATAAATAGTCCAATGCAAACGGTGATGATTGTGACACGGCAAATGTATTCATAATGGACGTAATAACCAATGGAATCCGGATATTGAGGCGGTTCTCGACGGCTGGATGATAATGTATTTGCAGTTTGTCCTGTAATTGAAACAACTTAAGCATAATGTAATCAATTGAATGTATATCTTAAGGCGATAATGTATAATGGAATGCACATATACTTTATCCAGGCTAAAGAAATGTATGCAAAATATCAAATGTACCTGAATTTATATAAAAAGTACTGAGCGGAAAATGAAATGGAATGGAAGGACAGCAAGCTGGAACCGATGTAATGGAGGTGGACTGAATGGAGGCGGCTAAGCACTCTGATATGGTGGAGTAAGGTTGGATTAATGAATGAAGGCCTGATGGAAGGCAGCACTAAAGAAATAGTTGAAGGAATAAAGGTGGAGCAAATAAAAGGAGTGGAATAACCTAAAAAGGAAGGAATTGCTGGAGGCTGGTCAGGAATGGAATGGAATGGAAGGCTTGAAGGACAGGCTGGAATGGACGTATGGTTGGATGAATGGAATGAATGGAATGGAAGGTGCCAGGTAGTAAGGACATGCAAGGAATTTACGGTAAATGAATATGGATGGAAATGAAGGAATTGATGGATGGAAGCAAAATGGACGATGGAAATAATGGACATGGCTTTGGCGACATGGACAAATGGAATGGACGTTACAAAAGCAAATGGAATGGAATGATTTACTAAAGAAATGGAAAATGGAATGATTCTCATAGCCAATGTAAAAATAATTTACTAATGAAGTTAGCAGAGTCATACTTTCTCTCTAAACTGCATGCATCAATTTATCATTTTATCAGGCGAATGAAACAGTGCAACCTGGTAAAAGCAGTACAGAGGCAGGTGGAGCAACAGGGTCGCAGGTGAGGTCTAATGGCTTAGTGATTACAACATGGGCAGCCTTTTGGAGTAGTGGTTAGGGCTCTGGACTCTTGACCGGAGGGTCGTGGGTTCAATCCCAGGTGGGGGGACACTGCTGCTGTACTTTACCTAGATTGCTCCAGTAAAAACCCAGCTGTATAAATGGGTAATTGTATGTAAAAATAATGTGTCAAAATAATGTAATTGTATGTAAAAATAATGTGATATCTTCTAACAATTGTAAGTCGTCCTGGATAAGGGCCTGCTAAGAAATAAATAATAATAGTGAAAGTGTCAATTTTGAGATATATTATTCTTTTAGGCACATTGTGATATGATAGTAGGCTGATGCTGTATAGTAATACTCAGCAGATAAAGTTAGCATAGCCATTTATTTTCTCTCTATATGGCATGCATCAATTTATTATTTTATCAGCTGAATGAAGCAATGTACCCAGCTACGAGCAGCAGCACAGACACAGGAGAGGCAGGCAGAGCACGTAAGCGTGCATTTGCTCATGCTTGTAGCGGCAGGGGTATTGGTAGCTTACAGTAAGGCTGGGATAGGTTATAATGCAGGTTATTGGTAATTCTATAGCAGGGATGTCAAACCACCACAAGTGACCATTTAACAGCTGTCTCCTAAAGATTTCTTCCCGGAGGGCATATCCCCGAACCCACCTAGCGACCGCGACCCGCCCCCTAAAAATGATGTCCCCACCAATGTTCAAACCAAACCTACGCCCTTGCCGCGCTCTTGCGTCTTGCTTTTTGCGTCGTTTTATGCCTTGAAATGGTAATATGCAATTTCAAATGTCGAGCAGCATACCGTGCTGCTTTCTCGGACTGTCTGCGTTTAGGACAGTTTTGAATCGTTTTACGACTTGAAAATAGTAAAATGGAATTTTAAACATCGAACGCATACTGCGCTTGCTGCTTTCTCGGGCGGTCTGATTTAGGACCGTTTTGCATCGTTTTACGTCTTGAAAAGTCTACAGGTAACCAGGGACTGAGGCAGATACTTGTTATATAAATCAGGCAGCCTATTTCCGCGCCAGCAGACAGAAGAGCCTCAACAAAAGAGCCGGGAGTCTAGCTGTGGGAGTCCAGCGAGGGGAGGCCTGCGCCGAGACGTTGTTCGAATAGATTCGAACCTAACAGTGCTCTGGAAGAAGCCATCTACTAGTCAGGTCTGTACCCTCCACCCCACCGCTCCCACTGTACATATTTGTCTTGCCTGTCCTGCTATGACTGTCTCTCACATCCCTGTTCTGTCCTCTCGCCCTCGTCCTCTGCCCTCTCGCCGCCGCTGCTCCTCCAACCCCTCTAACCTCATCCTGCTGCATCTCCACCCCTCCCGCACACTCTCTGGTGCACTCTGGAACTGTCACTCTTCTGCTAAAAAAGCTAATTTCATCTCTTCCTTTGCCTCCCACTCTCTCGATTTCCTTGCTCTCACTGAAACCTGGCTGTCCCCTGATAACACTGTAACGCCTGCTGCCCTGTCCTCTCTCTACGTCCTATCCCATACCCCGCGTCTCACTGGACGGGGAGGTGGACTGGTCTTCTCCTCTCTCCCTCCTTACTCTTTTCTGTCCCCTCCTCACTCTCCTCACTCTCTGTTAATACCTTTGAATTTCATGCAGTCCAACTAACCTCTCCCTGTCAACTCCTGCTAATTGTTCTGTTCCATCCCCCTGGGCCTCTCGCTCACTTTATAGATGAACTCGACTATCTAGGAGGCTGTGTGGTCCAGTGGTTAAAGAAAAGGACTTGTAACCAGGAGGTCCCCGGTTCAAATCCCACCTCAGACACTGACTGATTGTGTGACCCGAGCAAGTCACTTAACCTCCTTGTGCTCCGTCTTTCGGGTGAGATGTAATTGTAAGTGACTCTGCAGCTGATGCATAGTTCACACACCCTAATCTCTGTAAGTCGCCTTGGGTAAAGGCGTCTGCTAAATAAATAAATAATAATAATCTACTCTCCTCCCTCCCCTCTCTGTCTACCCCAACTGTCCTGTTAAGTGACTTCAATATCCATCTCTCCAACCCCAGCCACTCTGCCGGATTCCTCCCTCTCCTTCGCTCCTTCGACTTCTGTCTCTCTCCATCCGCTCCTACCCACAAAGCTGGCCGTCATCTGAACCTCACCTTCTCCAGGGCCTGCTGCCTCTCCACCCTCTCTGTCACCCCCTGGTCCTCTGATCACTATTTCATCTCTTTTCTCTGTCTCTCCCTCTCTCGCTGCTCCGCCTACCCCCACTGTCACCCGTAACCTCCGCACTCTGTCCCCTCTGTCCTTGCCTCCACTGCTCTCTCTCACCTCCCTCCTATCGACTCCTTCTCACAACTCTATGTAGACTGCTACCTCCACCATCTTCTACTCCCTCACCTCCTCCCTCGACTTCCTCTGTCCCCTCACCTCCCGACCTGCTCGCCCCTCCCCAACCCTGGCTCTCCTCTGCGCTCCGCTCAGCAAGAATCACACTGCGATCTGCTGAAAAGAAATGGAAGAGAACCAAACTCCCTGCTGCCCTAGACCTTTACCGCACTCTCCTCTCCTCCTTCTCCTCTACTCTCTCCTCTGCTAAATGTACTTATTTGCAATCTGTAATCCAAGCCTCCACTAACAATCCCCGTAAACTATCTCTACCTTCTCCTCCCTCCTAAACCCCCCCCCTCCTCTATCTCCTCTGATGAATTTGCCTCCTTCTTCTTCTCTTCTCAAATCTCAGATATCCACAAACTCTTTAACACCTCTCCCTCCCCTGCACCCCCACCTGCTCCAACCCCTATACCCACTGCATCCCCTACTAACTCACCCTCCTTCTCCACCTTCTCGCCCTCTCAGACTCTGACCTCTCCTCCCTGCTCCAGGGTCACAAACCCACCACATGTGCCCTGGACCCCCTCCCCACTCACCTCTTTCAAGCTGCTGCTCCTGCTCTACTTCCCTTCATCTCCTCCCTTCTCAACACCTCTCTCTGGCTCCCCAAACGACATCTGTAACCGTCCCAGCGCGCGCACGGGTCCCAGCGGCTCGCCAAACGACACCTACAACCTTCCCAGCGCGCGCACGTGCCCCAGCGACCCCACGTGGGGTCCCAGAGGCTCGCCAAACGACACCTGCCACCTTCCCAGCGGCTCGCGAAACGAGATCTGCAACCTTCCCAGCTCGCGCACGTCCCCCAGTGGCTCGCCAAATGACACCTGGCACCTTTCCAGGGCACGCACGTGCCCCAGCGACCCTGCACGGGGTCCCAGCGGCTCGCCAAACGACACCTGCCACCTTCCCAGCGCGCGCACGAGCCCCAGCGGCCCCGCGCAGCACCGGTGTAGATTTAGCTAGGGACGGTAGGGACATATCCCTACCAATGTCAAGGGACCATTGAATTGTCCCTACCAATAATTTTGATAAATCTGAAACGTCTTTTGTCAAGTCATTTTATCCGCTCCACAAAGGGTTAACTCTCTCAAGATCCCCTCGTTGCTCCTCCCTCCTTCAAAAATGAAAAAAAAAACGCTAATTTGATTGGCTTAGGTCCTAGGTTCTTAACCGGGGGGGCGGTGAGCATTTCAATAATAACGTACTAGTAATAACAACAGTGACGTGCCAAATGATACTCCCGATTTCACCCTTTGAGTGCAGCGAGTTATAAAAGAGAGAAAAAGAGATACCGGTAGCTTTAAAAAGAATGGCACCCTGGGATTTGTAGGTGTTTGGTGGGGTTTTGGAGTGTAATCAGCAGACAAGAAAACTAGAAATTCCATAATGCATCACTGTAACACGGACTCAGT
The DNA here is from genome assembly GCA_030684275.1 of Acipenser oxyrinchus oxyrinchus. NCBI lineage: Eukaryota > Metazoa > Chordata > Actinopteri > Acipenseriformes > Acipenseridae > Acipenser > Acipenser oxyrinchus. Next base: position 4,417,560 of record CM060275.1, read on the forward strand.
GCGTGGCTGACGTCAGGGACCAAGCAGAGTGTGCTGTTTTCATTGAGGCGCGAAAGTGCACAAGGACTCAGGAGCGAAAGGTAATTCTCCGGGTTTAAAATTTAAAAAAAATTCGAGTCATTCTTAAACGGTGTATATTGTGTCACAATTTTCACATTTATTTTAAAAAATAAGAATAATATAATCAGTTTAATTTGATATTTAGTTTGTGTTTGTTGGTTAATGCGTTGTCACATTGTTTCTATCCTCCTTCCTCCCTTTGTAACTAACTTACTCTTTGCTTGATATTTTTGTATCGTGTGTGTGTAAAAAGCGAACACGAGCATATCTATTTGATTGAATGGACAGTGTGACTATCCAGACGGCTAAATAAACGCACTATATTATATAGGCAGTACTAAAGAATATATATTAAAAAGTCAAATTAAACGGGGGGGGGGGGGATAAAAATAAATTTCAGTAGAGCGTGAGTTAAAAAAAAAAAAAGAAAAGGTTGAGAACCGCTGGCTTAGGCTGGGCTGTGGAAAGACGCTCATCTGAAGTTGCCGCTTGCCGGTCAGTCTGATATGAGTGTGAGCCACTGACTGAATGAAAGCCAGCTGCCAGGGTTGAAGGTATTGTCAGGTCGTCAGCAACATAGTTTGAGTGAATAAACCTACCTACCTACCTACCTACCTAATGGGTAGGTAAGTAGGTGTATTAAGTTAGCGACCCATTGCTAGCTGCTAGCCCCACGTCCTTGGTGGCTAGCTAGCTTGTTTCACAGCTAAATCATTGTGTGTGTGAGTGTGCGTGAGCATGTTTTGATATCGTCAATCAACTAATGTTAGCTAATCACTTCAATTTGGCTTTAGGTGACTGAAGCATAATGGCAGCCAAAAAAAGAAAGATGGACATAAGGAAGTTTTTTTTACAAAAAGTCAAAGTTTAAGTAGGAAGATGTCGTTAAAGTAATAAACACAATTGATAATGATTCTCATAGCAAATGTAAAAATAATTTACTAATGAAGTTAGCAGAGTCATACTTTCTCTCTAAACAGCATGCATCAATTTATCATTTTATCAGGCGAATGAAACAGTGCAACCTGGTAAAAGCAGTACAGAGGCAGGTGGAGCAACAGGGTCGCAGGTGAGGTCTGTAATGGCATAGTGATTATAACATGGGCAGCAGTGTGGAGTAGTGGTTAGGGCTCTGGACTCTTGACCAGAGGGTCGTGGGTTCAATCCCAGGTGGGGGGACACTGCTGCAGTACTTTACCTAGATTGCTCCAGTAAAACCCAGCTGTATAAATGGGTAATTGTATGTAAAACTAATGTGTCAAAATAATGTAATTGTATGTAAAAATAATGTGATATCTTGTAACAATTGTAAGTCGTCCTGGATAAGGGCGGAAGGGAACCAAACTCCCTGCTGCCCTAGACCTTTACCACACTCTCCTCTCCTCCTTCTCCTCTACTCTCTCCTCTGCTAAATGTACTTATTTCCAATCTGTAATCCAAGCCTCCACTAACAACCCACGTAAACTATCTCTACCTTCTCCTCCCTCCTAAACCCTCCCACTCCTCTATCTCCTCTGATGACTTTGCCTCCTTCTTCTCTTCTAAAATCTCAGATATCCGCAAACTCTTTAACACCTCTCCTTCCCCGCACCCCCAACTGCTCCAACCCCTACACCCACTGCATCCCCTACTAACTCACCCTCCTTCTCCACCTTCTCACACTCTCAGACTCTGACCTCTCCTCCCTACTCCAGGGTCACAAACGCACCACATGTGCCATGGATCCCCTCCCCACTCACCTCTTTCAAGCTGCTGCTCCTGCTTTATTTCCCTTCATCTCCTCCCTTCTCAACATCTCTCTTTGGCGAGTCTCTGGGACCCCGGCGACCCCACGCGGGGTCCCAGAGGCTCGCCAAACGACATCTGCAATCTTCCCAGCGCACGCACGGGCCCCAGCGGCTCGCCAATCGACACCTGCCACCTTCCCAGCGCGCGCACGAGCCCCAGCGACCCTGCACGGGGTCCCAGCGGCTCGCCAAACGACACCTGCCACCTTCCCAGCGCGCGCACGAGCCCCAGCGGCCCCGCGCAGCACCGGTGTAGATTTAGCTAGGGACGGTAGGGACATATCCCTACCAATGTCAAGGGACCATTGAATTGTCCCTACCAATAATTTTGATAAATCTGAAACGTCTTTTGTCAAGTCATTTTATCCGCTCCACAAAGGGTTAACTCTCTCAAGATCCCCTCGTTGCTCCTCCCTCCTTCAAAAATGAAAAAAAACGCTGATTTGATTGGCTTAGGTCCTAGGTTCTTAACCGGGCGGTAAACATTTCAATAATAACGTACTATTAATAACAACAGTGACGTGCCAAATGATACTCCCGATTTCACCCTTTGAGTGCAGCGAGTTATAAAAGAGAGAAAAAGAGATACCGGTAGCTTTAAAAAGAATGGCACCCTGGGATTTGTAGGTGTTTGGTGGGGTTTTGGAGTGTAATCAGCAGACAAGAAAACTAGAAATTCCATAATGCATCACTGTAACACGGACTCAGTGCGTGGCTGACGTCAGCGACCAAGCAGAGTGTGCTGTTTTCATTGAGGCGCGAAAGTGCACAAGGACTCAGGAGCGAAAGGTAATTCTCCGGGTTTAAAATAAAAAAAAATTCAAGTCATTCTTAAACAGTGTATATTGTGTCACAATTTTCACATTTATTTTAAAAAATAAGAATAATATAATCAGTTTAATTTGATATTTAGTTTGTGTTTGTTGGTTAATGCGTTGTCACATTGTTTCTATCCTCCTTCCTCCCTTTGTAACTAACTTACTCTTTGCTTGATATTTTTGTATCGTGTGTGTGTAAAAAGCGAACACGAGCATATCTAGTTGATTGAATGGACAGTGTGACTATCCAGACGGCTAAATAAACGCACTATATTATATAGGCAGTACTAAAGAATATATATTAAAAAGTCAAATTAAACGGGGGGGGGTATAAAAGTAAATTTCAGTGGGGCGTGAGTAAAAAAAAAAAAGGTTGAGAACCGCTGGCTTAGGCTGGGCTGTGGAAAGACGCTCATCTGAAGTTGCCGCTTGCCGGTCAGTCTGATATGAGTGTGAGCCACTGACTGAATGAAAGCCAGCTGCCAGGGCTGAAGGTATTGTCAGGTCGTCAGCAACATAGTTTGAGTGAATAAACCTACCTACCTACCTAATGGGTAGGTAAGTAGGTGTATTAAGTTAGCGACCCATTGCTAGCTGCTAGCCCCACGTCCTTGGTGGCTAGCTAGCTTGTTTCACAGCTAAATCATTGTGTGTGTGTGAGTGTGCGTGAGCATGTTTTGATATTGTCAGTCAACTAATGTTAGCTAATCACTTCAATTTGGCTTTAGGTGACTGAAGCATAATGGCAGCCAAAAAAAGAAAGATGGACATAAGGAAGTTTTTTTACAAAAAGTCAAAGTTTAAGTAGGAAGATGTCGTTAAAGTAATAAACGCAATTGATAATGATTCTCATAGCAAATGTAAAAATAATTTACTAATGAAGTTAGCAGAGTCATACTTTCTCTCTAAACAGCATGCATCAATTTATCATTTTATCAGGCAAATGAAACAGTGCAACCTGGTAAAAGCAGTACAGAGGCAGGTGGAGCAACAGGGTCGCAGGTGAGGTCTGTAATGGCATAGTGATTATAACATGGGCAGCAGTGTGGAGTAGTGGTTAGGGCTCTGGACTCTTGACCAGAGGGTCGTGGGTTCAATCCCAGGTGGGGGACACTGCTGCTGTACTTTACCTAGATTGCTCCAGTAAAACCCAGCTGTATAAATGGGTAATTGTATGTAAAAATAATGTGATATCTTCTAACAATTGTAAGTCGTCCTGGATAAGGGCCTGCTAAGAAATAAATAACAAAAATAATTACAGTGAAAGTGTCAGTTTTGAGATACATTATTCTTTTAGGCACATTGTGATATGATAGTAGGCTGATGCTGTATAGTAATACTCAGCAAATAAAGTTAGCATAGCCATTTATTTTCTCTCTATATGGCATACATCAATTTATTATTTTATCGGCTGAATGAAGCAATGCACCCAGCTACGAGCAGCAGCACAGACACAGGAGAGGCAGGCAGAGCACGTAAGCGTGCATTTGCTCATGCTTGTAGCGGCAGGGGTATTGGTAGCTTACAGTAAGGCTGGGTTAGGTTATAATTCAGGTTATTAGTAATTCTATAGCAGGGATGTCAAACCAGCTTCCAGGAGGGCCACTTTATCATAGTGTTTTAAGTGTATACCAGCCAACTTCATGTCAATCAGATTGTCCTCGATTCATATCTAGCAGAAATTTCAAACCACCACAAGTGACCATTTAACAGCTGTCTCCTAAAAGATTTCTTCCCGAGGGGCATATCCCCGAACCCAGATAGCGACTGTGACTCCGCCCCTAAAAATTATGTCCCCACCAATGTTCAGACCAAACCTAAGCCCTTCTCGCGCAGGGTCCCAACGGGTCGCCAAACGACACCTACAACCTTCCCAGCGCGCGCACGGGCTCGAGCTAACCCGCGTGGATTCCCAGCGGCTTGCCAAATGGTCTACGTTTAGGACAGTTTTTGCGTCGTTTTACGCCTAGAAATGGTAATATGCAATTTGAAACGTCGAACGCATACAGCATGTGCTGCTTTCTTGGGCGGTCTGCATTTAGACCTTTTTTTCATCGTTTTACGCCTAGAAATGGTAATATGCAATTTGAAACGTTGAACGCATACTGCGCGTCTCGGGCGGTCTGATTTAGGTCTGTTTTTGCATCATTTTAGGTCTTGAAAAGTCTACAGGTAACCAGGGACTGAGGCAGATACTTGTTATATAAATCAGGCAGCCTATTTCTGCGCCAGCAAACAGAAGAGCCTCAACAAAAGAGCTGGGAGTCTAGCTGTGGGAGTCTAGCTGTGGGAGTCTAGCTGTGGGAGACTAGCTGTGGGAGTCTAGCTGTGGGAGTCTAGTCCTTTACCGCACTCTCCTCTCCTCCTTCTCCTCTACTCTCTCCTCTGCTAAATGTACTTATTTCCAATCTGTAATCCAAGCCTCCACTAACAACCCACGTAAACTATCTGTACCTTCTCCTCCCTCCTAAACCCTCCCCCTCCTCTATCTCCTCTGATGACTTTGCCTCCTTCTCTTCGAAAATCTCAGATATCCGCAAACTCTTTAACACCTCTCCCTCCCCACACCCCCACCTGCTCCAACCCCTACACCCACTGCATCCCCTACTAACTCACCCTCCTTCTCCACCTTCTCGCTCTCTCAGACTCTGACCTCTCCTCCCTGCTCCAGGGTCACAAACCCACCACATGTGCCCTGGATCCCTCCCCACTCACCTCTTTCAAGCTGCTGCTCCTGCTCTACTTCCCTTCATCTCCTCCCTTCTCAGCACCTCTCTCCTTTGCTCCCTCGACTTCCTCTGTCCCCTCACCTCCCGACCTGCTCGCCCCTCCCCAACCCTGGCTCTCCACAAAGGGTTAACTCTCTCAAGATCCCCTCGTTGCTCCTCCCTCCTCCAAAAAAATAAAAACGCTAATTTGATTGGCTTAGGTCCTAGGTTCTTAACCGGGGGTGAACATTTCAATAATAACGTACTACTAATAACAACAGTGACGTGCCAAACGATACTCCCGATTTCACCCTTTGAGTGCAGCAAGTTATTAAAGAGAGAAAAAGGGATACCGGTAGCTTTAAAAGAATGGCACCCTGGGATTTGTAGGTGTTTGGTGGGGTTTTGGAGTGTAATCAGCAGACAAGAAAACTACAAATTCCATAATGCATCACTGTAACACGGACAGTGCTCTGCTGACGTCAGGGACCAAGCAGAGTGTGCTGTTTTCATTGAGGCGAAAGTGCACAAGGACTCAGGATTGAAAGGTAATTCTCGGGTTTAAAATAAAAAAATTCAAGTCATTCTTAAACGGTGTATATTGTGTCACAATTTTCACATTTATTTTTAAAAATAAGAATATTATAATCAGTTTAATTTGATATTTAGTTTGTGTTTGTTGGTTAATGCGTTGTCACATTGTTTCTATCCTCCTTCCTCGCTTTATAACTAACTTACTCCTTGCTTGATATTTTTGTATCCTGTGTGTGTAAAAAGCGAACACGAGCATATCTATTTGATTGAATGGACAGTGTGACTATCCAGACGGCTAAATAAACGCACTATATTTTATAGGCAGTACTAAAATATATATATTAAAAAGTCAAATTAAACGGGGTGGGGGAGAGAAAAAGTAAATTTCAGTGGGGCGTGAGTAAAAAAAAAAAAGGTTGAGAACCGCTGGCTTAGGCTGGGCTGTGGAAAGACGCTCATCTGAAGTTGCCGCTTGCCGGTCAGTCTGATATGAGTGTGAGCCACTGACTGAATGACAGCCAGCTGCCGGGGCTGAAGGTATTGTCAGGTCGTCAGCAACATAGTTTGAGTGAATAAACCTACCTACCTACCTAATGGGTAGGTAAGTAGGTTTATTAAGTTAGCGACCCATTGCTAGCTGCTAGCCCCACGTCCTTGGTGGCTAGCTAGCTTGTTTCACAGCTAAATCATTATGTGTGTGTGAGTGTGCGTGAGCATGTTTTGATATCGTCAATCAACTAATGTTAGCTAATCACTTCAATTTGGCTTTAGGTGACTGAAGCATAATGGCAGCCAAAAAAAGAAAGATGGACAGAAGGAAGTTTTTTTACAAAAAGTCAAAGTGTAAGTAGGAAGATGTCGTTAAAGTAATAAACACAATTGATAATGATTCTCATAGCAAATGTAAAAATAATTTACTAATGAAGTTAGCCGAGTCATACTTTCTCTCTAAACAGCATGCATCAATTTATCATTTTATCAGGCGAATGAAACTGCAACCTGGTAAAAGCAGTACAGAGGCAGGTGGAGCAACAGGGTCGCAGGTGAGGTCTGTAATGGCATAGTGAGTATAACATGGGCAGCAGTGTGGAGTAGTGGTTAGGGCTCTGGACTCTTGACCGGAGGGTCGTGGTTTCAATCCCAGGTGGGGGGACACTGCTGCTGTACTTTACCTAGATTGCTCCAGTAAAAACCCAGCTGTATAAATGGGTAATTGTATGTAAAAATAATGTGTCAAAATAATGTAATTGTATGTAAAAATAATGTGATATCTTGTAACAATTGTAAGTCGTCCTGGATAAGGGCCTGCTAAGAAATAAATAATAAAAAATAATAACAGTGAAAGTGTTAGGTTTGAGATATACTATTCTTTTAGGCACATTGTGATATGATAGTAGGCTAATGCTGTATTGTAATACTCAGCAAATAAAGTTAGCATAGCCATTTATTTTCTCTCTATATGGCATGTATCAATTTATTATTTTATCAGCTGAATGAAGCAATGCACCCAGCTACGAGCAGCAGCACAGACACAGGAGAGGCAGGCAGAGCACGTAAGCGTGCATTTGCTCATGCTTGTAGCGGCAGGGGTATTGGTAGCTTAGGCTAAGGCTAGGATAGGTTATAATTCAGGTTATTAATAATTCTATAGCAGGGATGTCAAACCACCACAAGTGACCATTTAACAGCTGTCTCCTAAAAGATTTCTTCCCGGAGGGGCATATCCCCGAACCCACCTAGTGACCGCGACCCCGCCCCCCTAAAAAATTATGTCCCCACCAATGTTCAAACCAAACCTATGCCCTTGCCGCGCTCTTGCGTCTTGCTCTTTTGCATCGTTTTGTGCCTTTATTCAATTTCAAATGTCGAACGCATACAGGTGCTGCTTTCTCGGACTCTCTGCGTTTAGGACAGTTTTTGAGTCGTTTTACGCCTTGAAAATAGTAAAAATGCAATTTTAAACGTCGAACGCATACTGCGCTTGCTGCTTTCTCGGGCGGTCTGATTTAGGACCGTTTTTGCATCGTTTTACGTCTTGAAAAGTCTACAGGTAACCAGGGACTGAGGCAGATAGTTGTTATATAAATCAGGCAGCCTATTTCCGCGCCAGCAAACAGAAGAGCCTCAACAAAAGAGCCGGGAGTCTAGCTGTGGGAGTCCAGCAAGGGGAGGCCTGTGCCGAGACGCTGTTCGAATAGATTCGAACCTAACAGCGCTCTGGAAGAAGCCATCTACTAGTCAGGTCTGTACCCTCCACCCCACCGCTCCCCCTGTACTTATTTATCTCGCCTGTCCTGCTATGATTGTCTCTCACATCCCTGTTCTGTCCTCTCGCCCTCGTCCTCTGCCCTCTCGCCGCCGCTGCTCCTCCAACCCCTCTAACCTCATCCCGCTGCATCTCCACCCCTCCCGCACACTCTCTGGTGCACTCTGGAACTATCACTCTTCTGCAAACAAAGCTGATTTCATCTCTTCCTTTGCCTCCCACTCTCTCGATTTCCTTGCTCTCACTGAAACCTGGCTGTCCCCTGATAACACTGTAACGCCTGCCGCCCTGTCCTCTCTCTACGTCCTGTCCCATACCCGCGTCTCACTGGACGGGGAGGTGGACTGGTCTTCTCCTCTCTCCCTCCTTACTCTTTTCTGTCCCCTCCGACCTCTCCTCACTCTCTGTTAATACCATTGAATTTCATGCAGTCCAACTAACCTCTCCCTGTCAACTCCTGCTAATTGTACTGTACCGACCCCTGGGCCTCTCGCTCACTTTCTAGATGAACTCGACTATCTACTCTCCTCCCTCCCTCTCTGTCTACCCCAACTGTCCTGTTAGGTGACTTCAATATCCATCTCTCCAACCCCAGCCACTCTGCCGGATTCCTCCCTCTCCTTCGCTCCTTCGACTTCTGTCTCTCTCCATCCGCTCCTACCCACAAAGCTGGCCGTCATCTGAACCTCACCTTCTCCAGGGCCTGCTGCCCCTCCACCCTCTCTGTCACCCCTGGACCTCTGATCACTATTTCATCTCTTTTCTCTGTCTCTCCCTCTCTCGCTGCTCCGCCTACCCCCACTGTCACCCGTAACCTCCGCACTCTGTCCCCTCTGTCCTTGCCTCCACTGCTCTCTCTCTCACCTCCCTCCTATTGACTCCTTCTCACAACTCTCGTAGACTGCTACCTCCACCATCTTCTACTCCCTCACCTCCTCCCTCGACTTCCTCTGTCCCCTCACCTGCCGACCTGCTCGCCCCTCCCCAACCCTGGCTCTCCTCTGCGCTCCGCTCAGGAAGAATCACACTGCGATCTGTTGAAAAGAAATGAAAGAGAACCAAACTCCCTGCTGCCCTAGACCTTTACCGCACTCTCCTCTCCTCCTTTTCCTCTACTCTCTCCTCTGCTAAATGTACTTATTTCCAATCTGTAATCCAAGCCTCCACTAACAACCCACGTAAACTATCTCTACCTTCTCCTCCCTCCTAAACCCTCCCCCCATCCTCTATCTCGTCTGATGACTTTGCCTCCTTCTTCTCTTCTAAAATCTCAGATATCCGCAAACTCTTTAACACCTCTCCCTCCCCCGCACCCCCACCTGCTCCAACCCCTACACCGACTGCATCCCCTACTAACTCACCCTCCTTCTCCACCTTCTCGCCCTCTCAGACTCTGACCTCTCCTCCCTGCTCCAGGGTCACAAACCCACCACATGTGCCCTGGATCCCCTCCCCACTCACCTCTTTCAATCTGCTGCCCCTGCTCTACTTCCCTTCTTCTCCTTCCTTCTCAACACCTCTCTCCTTTGCTCCCTCAACTTCCTCTGTCCCCTCACCTCCCGACCTGCTCGCCCCTCCCCAACCCTGGGTCTCCGCTGCGCTCCACTCAGCAAGAATCACACTGCGATCTGCTGAAAAGAAATGGAAGAGAACCAAACTCCCTGCTGCCCTAGACCTTTTCCGCACTCTCATCTCCTCCTTCTCTGCTAAATGTACTTATTTCCAATCTGTAATCCAAGCCTCCACTAACAACCCACGTAAACTATCTCTACCTTCTCCTCCCTCCTAAACCCTCCCCCCCTCTATCTCCTCTGATGACTTTGCCTCCTTCTTCTCTTCTAAAATCTAAGATAGTTTCAATAATAACGTTCAAGTAATAACAACAGTGACGTGCCAAACGATACTCCCGATTTCACCCTTTGAGTGCTGCAAGTTATTAAAGAGAGAAAAAGGGATACCGGTAGCTTTAAAAAGAATGGCACCCTGGGATTTGTAGGTGTTTGGTGGGGTTTTGGAGTGTAATCAGCAGACAAGAAAACTACAAATTCCATAATGCATCACTGTAACACGGACAGTGCTCTGCTGACGTCAGGGACCAAGCAGAGTGTGCTGTTTTCATTGAGGCGCGAAAGTGCACAAGGACTCAGGATTGAAAGGTAATTCTCCGGGTTTAAAATAAAAAAAAATTCAAGTCATTCTTAAACGGTGTATATTGTGTCACAATTTTCACATTTATTTTAAAAAATAAGAATATTATAATCAGTTTAATTTGATATTTAGTTTGTGTTTGTTGGTTAATGCGTTGTCACATTGTTTCTATCCTCCTTCCTCCCTTTGTAACTAACTTACTCCTTGCTTGATGTGTAAAAAGCGAACACGAGCATATCTATTTGATTGAATGGACAGTGTGACTATCCAGGCGGCTAAATAAACGCACTATATTATATAGGCAGTACTAAAATATATATATTAAAAAGTCAAATTAAACGGGGGGTGGGGGAGAGGTATAAAAATAAATTTCAGTGGGGCGTGAGAAAAAAAAAAAGGTTGAGAACCGCTGGCTTAGGCTGGACTCTGGAAAGACGCTCATCTGAAGTTGCCGCTTGCCGGTCAGTCTGATATGAGTGTGAGCCACTGACTGAATGACAGCCAGCTGCCGGGGCTGAAGGTATTGTCAGGTCGTCAGCAACATAGTTTGAGTGAATAAACCTACCTACCTACCTAATGGGTAGGTAAGTAGGTTTATTAAGTTAGCGACCATTGCTAGCTGCTAGCCCCACGTCCTTGGTGGCTAGCTAGCTTGTTTCACAGCTAAATCATTATGTGTGTGTGAGTGTGCGTGAGCATGTTTTGATATCGTCAATCAACTAATGTTAGCTAATCACTTCAATTTGGCTTTAGGTGACTGAAGCATAATGGCAGCCAAAAAAAGAAAGATGGACAGAAGGAAGTTTTTTTACAAAAAGTCAAAGTGTAAGTAGGAAGATGTCGTTAAAGTAATAAACACAATTGATAATGATTCTCATAGCAAATGTAAAAATAATTTACTAATGAAGTTAGCCGAGTCATACTTTCTCTCTAAACAGCATGCATCAATTTATCATTTTATCAGGCGAATGAAACTGCAACCTGGTAAAAGCAGTACAGAGGCAGGTGGAGCAACAGGGTCGCAGGTGAGGTCTGTAATGGCATAGTGAGTATAACATGGGCAGCAGTGTGGAGTAGTGGTTAGGGCTCTGGACTCTTGACCGGAGGGTCGTGGTTTCAATCCCAGGTGGGGGACACTGCTGCTGTACTTTACCTAGATTGCTCCAGTAAAACCCAGCTGTATAAATGGGTAATTGTATGTAAAAATAATGTGTCAAAATAATGTAATTGTATGTAAAAATAATGTGATATCTTGTAACAATTGTAAGTCGTCCTGGATAAGGGCCTGCTAAGAAATAAATAATAAAAATAATAACAGTGAAAGTGTTAGGTTTGAGATATACTATTCTTTTAGGCACATTGTGATATGATAGTAGGCTAATGCTGTATTGTAATACTCAGCAAATAAAGTTAGCATAGCCATTTATTTTCTCTCTATATGGCATGTATCAATTTATTATTTTATCAGCTGAATGAAGCAATGCACCCAGCTACGAGCAGCAGCACAGACACAGGAG
>CM060275.1:4429897-4520664 GCA_030684275.1 Acipenser oxyrinchus oxyrinchus
GTGTCGTTTGGCGAGCCGCTGGGACCCGCGCGGGTCGCTGGGGCCCGTGCGCGCTGGGAAGGTTGCAGGTGTCGTTTGGCGAGCCGCTGGGACCCGCGCGGGTCGCTGGGGCTCGTGCGTGCGCTGGGAAGGTTGCAGGTGTCGTTTGGCGAGCCGCTGGGACCCGCGGGGTCGCTGGGGCCCGTGCGCGCGCTGGGAAGGTGGCAGGTGTCGTTTGGCGAGCCGCTGGGACCCGCGCGGGTCGCTGGGGCCCGTGCGCGCGCTGGGAAGGTTGCAGGTGTCGTTTGGCGAGCCGCTGGGACCCCGCGGGGTCGCTGGGGCCCGTGCGCGCTGGGAAGGTTGCAGGTGTCGTTTGGCGAGCCGCTGGGACCCGCGCGGGTCGCTGGGGCCGTGCGCGCTGGGAAGGTTGCAGGTGTCGTTTGGCGAGCCGCTGGGACCCGCGCGGGTCGCTGGGGCCCGTGCGCGCGCTGGGAAGGTTGCAGGTGTCGTTTGGCGAGCCGCTGGGACCCCGCGGGGTCGCTGGGGCTCGTGCGCGCTGGGAAGGTTGCAGGTGTCGTTTGGCGAGCCGCTGGGACCCGCGCGGGTCGCTGGGGCCCGTGCGCGCTGGGAAGGTTGCAGGTGTCGTTTGGCGAGCCGCTGGGACCCGCGCGGGTCGCTGGGGCCCGTGCGCGCTGGGAAGGTTGCAGGTGTCGTTTGGCGAGCCGCTGGGACCCGCGCGGGGTCGCTGGGGCCGTGTGCGCGCTGGGAAGGTTGCAGGTGTCGTTTGGCGAGCCGCTGGGACCCGCGCGGGTCGCTGGGGCCCGTGCGCGCTGGGAAGGTTGCAGGTGTCGTTTGGCGAGCCGCTGGGACCCGCGGGTCGCTGGGGCCGTGCGCTGGGAAGGTGGCAGGTGTCGTTTGGCGAGCCGCTGGGACCCGCGCGGGTCGCTGGGGCCCGTGCGCGCTGGGAAGGTTGCAGGTGTCGTTTGGCGAGCCGCTGGGACCCGCGGGTCGCTGGGGCCCGTGCGCGCTGGGAAGGTTGCAGGTGTCGTTTGGCGAGCCGCTGGGACCCGCGGGGTCGCTGGGGCCCGTGCGCGCTGGGAAGGTTGCAGGTGTCGTTTGGCGAGCCGCTGGGACCCGCGCGGGTCGCTGGGGCCCGTGCGCGCGCTGGGAAGGTTGCAGGTGTCGTTTGGCGAGCCGCTGGGACCCCGCGGGGTCGCTGGGGCCCGTGTGCGCGCTGGGAAGGTGGCAGGTGTCGTTTGGCGAGCCGCTGGGACCCCGCGGGGTCGCTGGGGCTCGTGCGCGCTGGGAAGGTTGCAGGTGTCGTTTGGCGAGCCGCTGGGACCCCGCGGGTCGCTGGGGCCCGTGCGCGCTGGGAAGGTTGCAGGTGTCGTTTGGCGAGCCGCTGGGACCCGCGCGGGTCGCTGGGGCCCGTGCGCGCTGGGAAGGTTGCAGGTGTCGTTTGGCGAGCCGCTGGGACCCGCGCGGGTCGCTGGGGCCTGTGCGCGCTGGGAAGGTTGCAGGTGTCGTTTGGCGAGCCGCTGGGACCCCGCGCGGGTCGCTGGGGCCCGTCGCGCGCTGGGAAGGTTGCAGGTGTCGTTTGGCGAGCCGCTGGGACCCCGCGGGGTCGCTGGGGCTCGTGCGCGCTGGGAAGGTTGCAGGTGTCGTTTGGCGAGCCGCTGGGACCCGCGCGGGTCGCTGGGGCCCGTGCGCGCTGGGAAGGTTGCAGGTGTCGTTTGGCGAGCCGCTGGGACCCCGCGGGGTCGCTGGGGCCCGTGCGCGCTGGGAAGGTTGCAGGTGTCGTTTGGCGAGCCGCTGGGACCCCGCGGGGTCGCTGGGGCCCGTGCGCGCTGGGAAGGTTGCAGGTGTCGTTTGGCGAGCCGCTGGGACCCGCGCGGGTCGCTGGGGCCCGTGCGCGCTGGGAAGGTTGCAGGTGTCGTTTGGCGAGCCGCTGGGACCCGCGCGGGTCGCTGGGGCCGTGCGCGCGCTGGGAAGGTTGCAGGTGTCGTTTGGCGAGCCGCTGGGACCCGCGCGGGGTCGCTGGGGCCCGTGCGCGCTGGGAAGGTTGCAGGTGTCGTTTGGCGAGCCGCTGGGACCCCGCGGGGTCGCTGGGGCCCGTGCGCGCTGGGAAGGTTGCAGGTGTCGTTTGGCGAGCCGCTGGGACCCGCGCGGGTCGCTGGGGCCCGTGCGCGCTGGGAAGGTTGCAGGTGTCGTTTGGCGAGCCGCTGGGACCCGCGCGGGTCGCTGGGGCCCGTGCGCGCTGGGAAGGTTGCAGGTGTCGTTTGGCGAGCCGCTGGGACCCGCGGGGTCGCTGGGGCCCGTGCGCGCTGGGAAGGTTGCAGGTGTCGTTTGGCGAGCCGCTGGGACCCGCGCGGGTCGCTGGGGCCCGTGCGCGCTGGGAAGGTTGCAGGTGTCGTTTGGCGAGCCGCTGGGACCCCGCGGGGTCGCTGGGGCCGTGCGCGCGCTGGGAAGGTTGCAGGTGTCGTTTGGCGAGCCGCTGGGACCCCGCGGGGTCGCTGGGGCCGTGCGCGCTGGGAAGGTTGCAGGTGTCGTTTGGCGAGCCGCTGGGACCCGCGCGGGTCGCTGGGGCCCGTGCGCGCTGGGAAGGTTGCAGGTGTCGTTTGGCGAGCCGCTGGGACCCGCGCGGGTCGCTGGGGCCCGTGCGCGCTGGGAAGGTTGCAGGTGTCGTTTGGCGAGCCGCTGGGACCCGCGCGGGTCGCTGGGGCCCGTGCGCGCTGGGAAGGTTGCAGGTGTCGTTTGGCGAGCCGCTGGGACCCCGCGGGGTCGCTGGGGCTCGTGCGCGCTGGGAAGGTTGCAGGTGTCGTTTGGCGAGCCGCTGGGACCCGCGCGGGTCGCTGGGGCCCGTGCGCGCGCTGGGAAGGTTGCAGGTGTCGTTTGGCGAGCCGCTGGGACCCGCGCGGGTCGCTGGGGCCCGTGCGCGCTGGGAAGGTGGCAGGTGTCGTTTGGCGAGCCGCTGGGACCCGCGGGGTCGCTGGGGCCGTGCGCGCTGGGAAGGTTGCAGGTGTCGTTTGGCGAGCCGCTGGGACCCGCGCGGGTCGCTGGGGCCCGTGCGCGCGCTGGGAAGGTTGCAGGTGTCGTTTGGCGAGCCGCTGGGACCCCGCGGGGTCGCTGGGGCCGTGCGCGCTGGGAAGGTTGCAGGTGTCGTTTGGCGAGCCGCTGGGACCCGCGCGGGTCGCTGGGGCCCGTGCGCGCTGGGAAGGTTGCAGGTGTCGTTTGGCGAGCCGCTGGGACCCCGCGGGGTCGCTGGGGCCCGTGCGCGCTGGGAAGGTTGCAGGTGTCGTTTGGCGAGCCGCTGGGACCCGCGCGGGGTCGCTGGGGCTCGTGCGCGCTGGGAAGGTTGCAGGTGTCGTTTGGCGAGCCGCTGGGACCCGCGCGGGTCGCTGGGGCCCGTGCGCGCGCTGGGAAGGTTGCAGGTGTCGTTTGGCGAGCCGCTGGGACCCAGCGCGGGGTCGCTGGGGCCGCTGGGGCCCGTGCGCGCTGGGAAGGTTGCAGGTGTCGTTTGGCGAGCCGCTGGGACCCGCGCGGGTCGCTGGGGCTCGTGCGCGCTGGGAAGGTTGCAGGTGTCGTTTGGCGAGCCGCTGGGACCCGCGCGGGTCGCTGGGGCCGTGCGCGCTGGGAAGGTGGCAGGTGTCGTTTGGCGAGCCGCTGGGACCCGCGCGGGTCGCTGGGGCCCGTGCGCGCTGGGAAGGTTGCAGGTGTCGTTTGGCGAGCCGCTGGGACCCGCGCGGGTCGCTGGGGCCGTGCGCGCGCTGGGAAGGTTGCAGGTGTCGTTTGGCGAGCCGCTGGGACCCGCGCGGGTCGCTGGGGCCCGTGCGCGCGCTGGGAAGGTTGCAGGTGTCGTTTGGCGAGCCGCTGGGACCCCGCGGGGTCGCTGGGGCCCGTGCGCGCGCTGGGAAGGTTGCAGGTGTCGTTTGGCGAGCCGCTGGGACCCGCGCGGGTCGCTGGGGCCCGTGCGCGCTGGGAAGGTTGCAGGTGTCGTTTGGCGAGCCGCTGGGACCCGCGCGGGTCGCTGGGGCTCGTGCGCGCGCTGGGAAGGTTGCAGGTGTCGTTTGGCGAGCCGCTGGGACCCGCGCGGGTCGCTGGGGCCCGTGCGCGCTGGGAAGGTTGCAGGTGTCGTTTGGCGAGCCGCTGGGACCCCGCGGGTCGCTGGGGCCGTGCGCGCTGGGAAGGTGGCAGGTGTCGTTTGGCGAGCCGCTGGGACCCCGCGGGGTCGCTGGGGCCCGTGCGCGCGCTGGGAAGGTTGCAGGTGTCGTTTGGCGAGCCGCTGGGACCCCGCGGGGTCGCTGGGGCCCGTGCGCGCTGGGAAGGTTGCAGGTGTCGTTTGGCGAGCCGCTGGGACCCGCGCGGGTCGCTGGGGCCCGTGCGCGCGCTGGGAAGGTTGCAGGTGTCGTTTGGCGAGCCGCTGGGACCCGCGCGGGTCGCTGGGGCCCGTGCGCGCTGGGAAGGTTGCAGGTGTCGTTTGGCGAGCCGCTGGGACCCGCGCGGGTCGCTGGGGCCGTGCGCGCTGGGAAGGTTGCAGGTGTCGTTTGGCGAGCCGCTGGGACCCGCGGGTCGCTGGGGCCCGTGCGCTGGGAAGGTTGCAGGTGTCGTTTGGCGAGCCGCTGGGACCCGCGCGGGTCGCTGGGGCCCGTGCGCGCTGGGAAGGTTGCAGGTGTCGTTTGGCGAGCCGCTGGGACCCGCGCGGGTCGCTGGGGCCCGTGCGCGCTGGGAAGGTTGCAGGTGTCGTTTGGCGAGCCGCTGGGACCCGCGCGGGTCGCTGGGGCCGTGCGCGCTGGGAAGGTTGCAGGTGTCGTTTGGCGAGCCGCTGGGACCCGCGCGGGTCGCTGGGGCCCGTGCGCGCTGGGAAGGTTGCAGGTGTCGTTTGGCGAGCCGCTGGGACCCGCGCGGGTCGCTGGGGCCCGTGCGCGCGCTGGGAAGGTTGCAGGTGTCGTTTGGCGAGCCGCTGGGACCCGCGCGGGTCGCTGGGGCCCGTGCGCGCTGGGAAGGTTGCAGGTGTCGTTTGGCGAGCCGCTGGGACCCCGCGGGGTCGCTGGGGCCCGTGCGCGCTGGGAAGGTTGCAGGTGTCGTTTGGCGAGCCGCTGGGACCCGCGCGGGTCGCTGGGGCCGTGCGCGCGCTGGGAAGGTTGCAGGTGTCGTTTGGCGAGCCGCTGGGACCCGCGCGGGTCGCTGGGGCCGTGCGCGCTGGGAAGGTGGCAGGTGTCGTTTGGCGAGCCGCTGGGACCCGCGGGTCGCTGGGGCCGTGCGCGCTGGGAAGGTTGCAGGTGTCGTTTGGCGAGCCGCTGGGACCCGCGCGGGTCGCTGGGGCCCGTGCGCGCTGGGAAGGTTGCAGGTGTCGTTTGGCGAGCCGCTGGGACCCGCGCGGGTCGCTGGGGCCCGTGCGCGCTGGGAAGGTTGCAGGTGTCGTTTGGCGAGCCGCTGGGACCCGCGCGGGTCGCTGGGGCCCGTGCGCGCTGGGATGGTTGCAGATGTCGTTTGGCGAGCCGCTGGGAACCCGCACGGGGTCTCTGGGGCCCGTGCGCGCGCTGGGAAGGTTGCAGGTGTCGTTTGGCGAGCCGCTGGGACCCGCGCGGGTCGCTGGGGCCCGTGCGCGCTGGGAAGGTTGCAGGTGTCGTTTGGCGAGCCGCTGGGACCCGCGCGGGGTCGCTGGGGCCCGTGCGCGCTGGGATGGTTGCAGATGTTGTTTGGTGAGCCTCTTGGTAACCGCGCGGGGTCTCTGGGGCCCGTGCCCGCGCTGGGAAGGTTGCAGGTGTCGTTTGGCGAGCCGCTGGGACCCGCGCGGGTCGCTGGGGCCCGTGCGCGCTGGGAAGGTTGCAGGTGTCGTTTGGCGAGCCGCTGGGACCCGCGCGGGTCGCTGGGGCCCGTGCGCGCTGGGAAGGTTGCAGGTGTCGTTTGGCGAGCCGCTGGGACCCGCGCGGGTCGCTGGGGCCCGTGCGCGCTGGGAAGGTTGCAGGTGTCGTTTGGCGAGCCGCTGGGACCCGCGCGGGTCGCTGGGGCCCGTGCGCGCGCTGGGAAGGTTGCAGGTGTCGTTTGGCGAGCCGCTGGGACCCGCGCGGGTCGCTGGGGCCCGTGCGCGCTGGGAAGGTTGCAGGTGTCGTTTGGCGAGCCGCTGGGACCCGCGGGGTCGCTGGGGCCGTGCGCGCTGGGAAGGTTGCAGGTGTCGTTTGGCGAGCCGCTGGGACCCCGCGCGGGTCGCTGGGGCCCGTGCGCGCGCTGGGAAGGTTGCAGGTGTCGTTTGGCGAGCCGCTGGGACCCGCGCGGGTCGCTGGGGCCCGTGCGCGCTGGGAAGGTTGCAGGTGTCGTTTGGCGAGCCGCTGGGACCCGCGCGGGTCGCTGGGGCCGTGTGCGCGCTGGGAAGGTTGCAGGTGTCGTTTGGCGAGCCGCTGGGACCCGCGCGGGTCGCTGGGGCCCGTGCGCGCTGGGAAGGTGGCAGGTGTCGTTTGGCGAGCCGCTGGGACCCGCGCGGGTCGCTGGGGCCCGTGCGCGCTGGGAAGGTTGCAGGTGTCGTTTGGCGAGCCGCTGGGACCCCGCGGGGTCGCTGGGGCCCGTGCGCGCGCTGGGAAGGTTGCAGGTGTCGTTTGGCGAGCCGCTGGGACCCGCGGGGTCGCTGGGGCCCGTGCGCGCTGGGAAGGTTGCAGGTGTCGTTTGGCGAGCCGCTGGGACCCGCGCGGGTCGCTGGGGCCCGTGCGCGCTGGGAAGGTTGCAGGTGTCGTTTGGCGAGCCGCTGGGACCCGCGGGTCGCTGGGGCCGTGCGCGCTGGGAAGGTTGCAGGTGTCGTTTGGCGAGCCGCTGGGACCCGCGCGGGGTCGCTGGGGCCCGTGCGCGCGCTGGGAAGGTTGCAGGTGTCGTTTGGCGAGCCGCTGGGACCCGCGCGGGTCGCTGGGGCCCGTGCGCGCTGGGAAGGTGGCAGGTGTCGTTTGGCGAGCCGCTGGGACCCGCGCGGGTCGCTGGGGCCGTGCGCGCTGGGAAGGTTGCAGGTGTCGTTTGGCGAGCCGCTGGGACCCGCGCGGGTCGCTGGGGCCCGTGCGCGCTGGGAAGGTTGCAGGTGTCGTTTGGCGAGCCGCTGGGACCCGCGCGGGTCGCTGGGGCCCGTGCGCGCTGGGAAGGTTGCAGGTGTCGTTTGGCGAGCCGCTGGGACCCCGCGGGGTCGCTGGGGCCCGTGCGCGCTGGGAAGGTTGCAGGTGTCGTTTGGCGAGCCGCTGGGACCCGCGCGGGTCGCTGGGGCCGTGCGCGCGCTGGGAAGGTTGCAGGTGTCGTTTGGCGAGCCGCTGGGACCCGCGCGGGTCGCTGGGGCCCGTCGCGCGCTGGGAAGGTTGCAGGTGTCGTTTGGCGAGCCGCTGGGACCCGCGCGGGTCGCTGGGGCTCGTGCGCGCTGGGAAGGTGGCAGGTGTCGTTTGGCGAGCCGCTGGGACCCGCGCGGGTCGCTGGGGCCGTGCGCGCGCTGGGAAGGTTGCAGGTGTCGTTTGGCGAGCCGCTGGGACCCCGCGGGTCGCTGGGGCCGTGCGCGCTGGGAAGGTTGCAGGTGTCGTTTGGCGAGCCGCTGGGACCCGCGCGGGTCGCTGGGGCCCGTGCGCGCTGGGAAGGTTGCAGGTGTCGTTTGGCGAGCCGCTGGGACCCGCGCGGGTCGCTGGGGCCCGTGCGCGCTGGGAAGGTTGCAGGTGTCGTTTGGCGAGCCGCTGGGACCCGCGCGGGTCGCTGGGGCCCGTGCGCGCGCTGGGAAGGTTGCAGGTGTCGTTTGGCGAGCCGCTGGGACCCGCGCGGGTCGCTGGGGCCGTGCGCGCGCTGGGAAGGTTGCAGGTGTCGTTTGGCGAGCCGCTGGGACCCGCGCGGGTCGCTGGGGCCCGTGCGCGCTGGGAAGGTTGCAGGTGTCGTTTGGCGAGCCGCTGGGACCCCGCGCGGGTCGCTGGGGCCCGTGCGCGCGCTGGGAAGGTTGCAGGTGTCGTTTGGCGAGCCGCTGGGACCCTGCGGGGTCGCTGGGGCCCGTGCGCGCTGGGAAGGTTGCAGGTGTCGTTTGGCGAGCCGCTGGGACCCCGCGGGTCGCTGGGGCCCGTGCGCGCTGGGAAGGTGGCAGGTGTCGTTTGGCGAGCCGCTGGGACCCGCGCGGGTCGCTGGGGCCCGTGCGCGCTGGGAAGGTTGCAGGTGTCGTTTGGCGAGCCGCTGGGACCCCGCGGGGTCGCTGGGGCCCGTGCGCGCTGGGAAGGTTGCAGGTGTCGTTTGGCGAGCCGCTGGGACCCCGCGGGGTCGCTGGGGCCCGTGCGCGCTGGGAAGGTTGCAGGTGTCGTTTGGCGAGCCGCTGGGACCCGCGCGGGTCGCTGGGGCCGTGCGCGCGCTGGGAAGGTTGCAGGTGTCGTTTGGCGAGCCGCTGGGACCCGCGCGGGTCGCTGGGGCCCGTGCGCGCGCTGGGAAGGTGGCAGGTGTCGTTTGGCGAGCCGCTGGGACCCGCGCGGGTCGCTGGGGCCGTGCGCGCGCTGGGAAGGTTGCAGGTGTCGTTTGGCGAGCCGCTGGGACCCGCGCGGGTCGCTGGGGCCGTGCGCGCGCTGGGAAGGTTGCAGGTGTCGTTTGGCGAGCCGCTGGGACCCGCGCGGGTCGCTGGGGCCCGTGCGCGCTGGGAAGGTGGCAGGTGTCGTTTGGCGAGCCGCTGGGACCCGCGCGGGTCGCTGGGGCCCGTGCGCGCTGGGAAGGTTGCAGGTGTCGTTTGGCGAGCCGCTGGGACCCGCGCGGGTCGCTGGGGCCCGTGCGCGCGCTGGGAAGGTTGCAGGTGTCGTTTGGCGAGCCGCTGGGACCCGCGCGGGTCGCTGGGGCCCGTGCGCGCGCTGGGAAGGTTGCAGGTGTCGTTTGGCGAGCCGCTGGGACCCGCGCGGGTCGCTGGGGCCCGTGCGCGCTGGGAAGGTTGCAGGTGTCGTTTGGCGAGCCGCTGGGACCCGCGCGGGTCGCTGGGGCCGTGCGCGCTGGGAAGGTTGCAGGTGTCGTTTGGCGAGCCGCTGGGACCCCGCGCGGGTCGCTGGGGCCCGTGCGCGCTGGGAAGGTTGCAGGTGTCGTTTGGCGAGCCGCTGGGACCCGCGCGGGTCGCTGGGGCCCGTGCGCGCTGGGAAGGTTGCAGGTGTCGTTTGGCGAGCCGCTGGGACCCGCGCGGGTCGCTGGGGCCCGTGCGCGCTGGGAAGGTTGCAGGTGTCGTTTGGCGAGCCGCTGGGACCCGCGGGGTCGCTGGGGCCGTGCGCGCTGGGAAGGTTGCAGGTGTCGTTTGGCGAGCCGCTGGGACCCGCGGGTCGCTGGGGCCGTGCGCTGGGAAGGTTGCAGGTGTCGTTTGGCGAGCCGCTGGGACCCGCGCGGGTCGCTGGGGCCCGTGCGCGCTGGGAAGGTTGCAGGTGTCGTTTGGCGAGCCGCTGGGACCCGCGCGGGTCGCTGGGGCCCGTGCGCGCGCTGGGAAGGTTGCAGGTGTCGTTTGGCGAGCCGCTGGGACCCCGCGGGGTCGCTGGGGCCCGTGCGCGCTGGGAAGGTTGCAGGTGTCGTTTGGCGAGCCGCTGGGACCCGCGCGGGTCGCTGGGGCCCGTGCGCGCGCTGGGAAGGTTGCAGGTGTCGTTTGGCGAGCCGCTGGGACCCGCGCGGGTCGCTGGGGCCCGTGCGCGCTGGGAAGGTTGCAGGTGTCGTTTGGCGAGCCGCTGGGACCCGCGCGGGTCGCTGGGGCCCGTGCGCGCGCTGGGAAGGTTGCAGGTGTCGTTTGGCGAGCCGCTGGGACCCCGCGCGGGTCGCTGGGGCCGTGCGCGCGCTGGGAAGGTTGCAGGTGTCGTTTGGCGAGCCGCTGGGACCCGCGCGGGTCGCTGGGGCCCGTGCGCGCTGGGAAGGTTGCAGGTGTCGTTTGGCGAGCCGCTGGGACCCGCGCGGGTCGCTGGGGCCCGTGCGCGCTGGGAAGGTTGCAGGTGTCGTTTGGCGAGCCGCTGGGACCCGCGCGGGTCGCTGGGGCCTGTGCGCGCTGGGAAGGTTGCAGGTGTCGTTTGGCGAGCCGCTGGGACCCGCGCGGGTCGCTGGGGCCGTGCGCGCTGGGAAGGTTGCAGGTGTCGTTTGGCGAGCCGCTGGGACCCGCGCGGGTCGCTGGGGCCCGTGCGCGCGCTGGGAAGGTTGCAGGTGTCGTTTGGCGAGCCGCTGGGACCCCGCGGGGTCGCTGGGGCCCGTGCGCGCTGGGAAGGTTGCAGGTGTCGTTTGGCGAGCCGCTGGGACCCGCGCGGGTCGCTGGGGCCCGTGCGCGCTGGGAAGGTTGCAGGTGTCGTTTGGCGAGCCGCTGGGACCCCGCGGGGTCGCTGGGGCCCGTGCGCGCTGGGAAGGTGGCAGGTGTCGTTTGGCGAGCCGCTGGGACCCGCGCGGGTCGCTGGGGCCGTGCGCGCGCTGGGAAGGTTGCAGGTGTCGTTTGGCGAGCCGCTGGGACCCGCGCGGGTCGCTGGGGCCCGTGCGCGCTGGGAAGGTTGCAGGTGTCGTTTGGCGAGCCGCTGGGACCCGCGCGGGTCGCTGGGGCCTGTGCGCGCTGGGAAGGTTGCAGGTGTCGTTTGGCGAGCCGCTGGGACCCCGCGGGGTCGCTGGGGCCCGTGCGCGCTGGGAAGGTTGCAGGTGTCGTTTGGCGAGCCGCTGGGAACCCGCGCGGGGTCGCTGGGGCCCATACGCCGGCTGGGAAGGTGCCAGGTGTCTTTTGGCGAGCCTCTGGGACCCGGCGCGGGGTCGCTGGGGCTCGTGCGCGTGCTGGAAAGCTTGCAGGTGTCGGTTGGCGACTCGATGGACCCCGCGCGGGGTCGCTGGGGCCCGTGCGCGCGCTGGTAAGGATGAAGGTGTCATTTGGCGAGCCGATGGACCCCGCGTGGGGTCTCTGGGGTCCGTGCGCGCCCTGGGATGGTTGCAGATGTCGTTTGGTGAGCATCTGGGACCCGGCGCGGGGTCGCTGGGGCTCGTGCTCGCGCTGGGAAGGTTGCAGGTGTCGTTTGGCGAGCCGCTGGGACCCCGCGGGTCGCTGGGGCCGTGCGCGCTGGGAAGGTTGCAGGTGTCGTTTGGCGAGCCGCTGGGACCCGCGCGGGTCGCTGGGGCCCGTGCGCGCTGGGAAGGTTGCAGGTGTCGTTTGGCGAGCCGCTGGGACCCGCGCGGGGTCGCTGGGGCCCGTGCGCGCGCTGGGAAGGTTGCAGGTGTCGTTTGGCGAGCCGCTGGGACCCCGCGGGTCGCTGGGGCCCGTGCGCGCTGGGAAGGTTGCAGGTGTCGTTTGGCGAGCCGCTGGGACCCGCGCGGGTCGCTGGGGCCGTGCGCGCGCTGGGAAGGTTGCAGGTGTCGTTTGGCGAGCCGCTGGGACCCGCGCGGGTCGCTGGGGCTCGTGCGCGCTGGGAAGGTTGCAGGTGTCGTTTGGCGAGCCGCTGGGACCCCGCGGGGTCGCTGGGGCCCGTGCGCGCGCTGGGAAGGTTGCAGGTGTCGTTTGGCGAGCCGCTGGGACCCGCGCGGGTCGCTGGGGCCCGTGCGCGCTGGGAAGGTTGCAGGTGTCGTTTGGCGAGCCGCTGGGACCCGCGCGGGTCGCTGGGGCCCGTGCGCGCGCTGGGAAGGTTGCAGGTGTCGTTTGGCGAGCCGCTGGGACCCCGCGGGGTCGCTGGGGCCCGTGCGCGCTGGGAAGGTTGCAGGTGTCGTTTGGCGAGCCGCTGGGACCCGCGCGGGTCGCTGGGGCCCGTGCGCGCTGGGAAGGTTGCAGGTGTCGTTTGGCGAGCCGCTGGGACCCCGCGGGGTCGCTGGGGCCCGTGCGCGCGCTGGGAAGGTTGCAGGTGTCGTTTGGCGAGCCGCTGGGACCCGCGCGGGTCGCTGGGGCCCGTGCGCGCGCTGGGAAGGTTGCAGGTGTCGTTTGGCGAGCCGCTGGGACCCGCGCGGGTCGCTGGGGCCGTGCGCGCGCTGGGAAGGTTGCAGGTGTCGTTTGGCGAGCCGCTGGGACCCGCGCGGGTCGCTGGGGCCGTGCGCGCGCTGGGAAGGTTGCAGGTGTCGTTTGGCGAGCCGCTGGGACCCGCGCGGGTCGCTGGGGCCCGTGCGCGCTGGGAAGGTTGCAGGTGTCGTTTGGCGAGCCGCTGGGACCCGCGCGGGGTCGCTGGGGCCGTGCGCGCGCTGGGAAGGTTGCAGGTGTCGTTTGGCGAGCCGCTGGGACCCGCGCGGGTCGCTGGGGCCCGTGCGCGCGCTGGGAAGGTTGCAGGTGTCGTTTGGCGAGCCGCTGGGACCCGCGCGGGTCGCTGGGGCCCGTGCGCGCGCTGGGAAGGTTGCAGGTGTCGTTTGGCGAGCCGCTGGGACCCGCGCGGGTCGCTGGGGCCGTGCGCGCGCTGGGAAGGTTGCAGGTGTCGTTTGGCGAGCCGCTGGGACCCGCGCGGGTCGCTGGGGCCCGTGCGCGCGCTGGGAAGGTTGCAGGTGTCGTTTGGCGAGCCGCTGGGACCCGCGCGGGTCGCTGGGGCCCGTGCGCGCGCTGGGAAGGTTGCAGGTGTCGTTTGGCGAGCCGCTGGGACCCGCGCGGGTCGCTGGGGCCCGTGCGCGCTGGGAAGGTTGCAGGTGTCGTTTGGCGAGCCGCTGGGACCCGCGCGGGTCGCTGGGGCCCGTGCGCGCTGGGAAGGTTGCAGGTGTCGTTTGGCGAGCCGCTGGGACCCCGCGCGGGTCGCTGGGGCCCGTGCGCGCTGGGAAGGTTGCAGGTGTCGTTTGGCGAGCCGCTGGGACCCGCGCGGGTCGCTGGGGCCCGTGCGCGCGCTGGGAAGGTTGCAGGTGTCGTTTGGCGAGCCGCTGGGACCCGCGCGGGTCGCTGGGGCCCGTGCGCGCTGGGAAGGTTGCAGGTGTCGTTTGGCGAGCCGCTGGGACCCGCGCGGGTCGCTGGGGCCCGTGCGCGCGCTGGGAAGGTTGCAGGTGTCGTTTGGCGAGCCGCTGGGACCCGCGCGGGTCGCTGAGGCCCGTGCGCGCGCTGGGAAAATTGAAGATGTCGTTTGCCGAGCCGCTGGGACCAACGCGGGGTTGCTGGGGCCGTGCGCGCGCTGGGAAGGTTGCAGGTGTCGTTTGGCGAGCCGCTGGGACCCGCGCGGGTCGCTGGGGCCCGTGCGCGCGCTGGGAAGATTGAAGATGTCGTTTGGCGAGCCGCTGGGACCCCGCGCGGGGTCGCTGGGGCCCGTGCGGAAGCTTGGAAGGTTGCAGGTGTCGTTTGGCGAGCCGCTGGGACCCGCGCGGGTCGCTGGGGCCCGTGCGCGCGCTGGGAAGGTTGCAGGTGTCGTTTGGCGAGCCGCTGGGACCCGCGCGGGTCGCTGGGGCCCGTGCGCGCGCTGGGAAGGTTGCAGGTGTCGTTTGGCGAGCCGCTGGGACCCGCGCGGGTCGCTGGGGCCGTGCGCGCTGGGAAGGTTGCAGGTGTCGTTTGGCGAGCCGCTGGGACCCGCGCGGGTCGCTGGGGCCCGTGCGCGCGCTGGGAAGGTTGCAGGTGTCGTTTGGCGAGCCGCTGGGACCCGCGCGGGTCGCTGGGGCCCGTGCGCGCTGGGAAGGTTGCAGGTGTCGTTTGGCGAGCCGCTGGGACCCGCGCGGGTCGCTGGGGCCCGTGCGCGCTGGGAAGGTTGCAGGTGTCGTTTGGCGAGCCGCTGGGACCCCGCGGGGTCGCTGGGGCCCGTGCGCGCTGGGAAGGTTGCAGGTGTCGTTTGGCGAGCCGCTGGGACCCCGCGGGGTCGCTGGGGCCCGTGCGCGCGCTGGGAAGGTTGCAGGTGTCGTTTGGCGAGCCGCTGGGACCCGCGGGGTCGCTGGGGCCGTGCGCGCGCTGGGAAGGTTGCAGGTGTCGTTTGGCGAGCCGCTGGGACCCGCGCGGGTCGCTGGGGCCCGTGCGCGCTGGGAAGGTTGCAGGTGTCGTTTGGCGAGCCGCTGGGACCCCGCGCGGGTCGCTGGGGCCGTGCGCGCGCTGGGAAGGTTGCAGGTGTCGTTTGGCGAGCCGCTGGGACCCCGCGGGGTCGCTGGGGCCCGTGCGCGCGCTGGGAAGGTTGCAGGTGTCGTTTGGCGAGCCGCTGGGACCCCGCGGGGTCGCTGGGGCCCGTGCGCGCTGGGAAGGTTGCAGGTGTCGTTTGGCGAGCCGCTGGGACCCGCGCGGGTCGCTGGGGCCCGTGCGCGCTGGGAAGGTGGCAGGTGTCGTTTGGCGAGCCGCTGGGACCCGCGCGGGTCGCTGGGGCCCGTGCGCGCGCTGGGAAGGTTGCAGGTGTCGTTTGGCGAGCCGCTGGGACCCGCGCGGGTCGCTGGGGCCCGTGCGCGCTGGGAAGGTGGCAGGTGTCGTTTGGCGAGCCGCTGGGACCCCGCGGGGTCGCTGGGGCCCGTGCGCGCTGGGAAGGTTGCAGGTGTCGTTTGGCGAGCCGCTGGGACCCGCGCGGGGTCGCTGGGGCCCGTGCGCGCTGGGAAGGTTGCAGGTGTCGTTTGGCGCTGGAAACCTACAGATTTCAGTTGAGGGGCCCAGCGAAGCGCGCTAAAATGGCTACGCTGTGCGGTTCTAGGGCAGGTTCAGCGACCGCCAGGGCCCCGGCTGCTCGCTGATTCCAGGTGTCGCGCGAAGCACCACGCTCGCCAGGTCCCGTGCCGCTGGGGATGAGCAAGTGCCTAAGAGTTGGCATCCTGCAAACTGTGCGGTTCGAAGCCTGCTGCAAGACGGCACGCTGGCGTTCGGAAACGATTGCCACCACAAACCGGCGTGCTGGCCACAGTGGGCGCCGCCAGAGGTACTGGGACCAGCCTGATCCCAGCGGCTGCAAGCACACCAGGACTTTGTGCAAGCCGCCACAGACCACGCGGGTCGCCCGCACTGATGCAGCTGCACCTTCACACGCTGCGACGGGCCCCAGCGACGCCTGGGTTCACGGCTCGCAAGCGACACCTGCCCTTCCAGCCGATTGGCGACGACCCCAACTGGTCCAGCGCAGGCCACGATGGTCGCTGGACCTCGCGCTATAGCAGGCCCGCAGGTGAAGGACTGGACAGCTGGCGCAATCACACACGCCAGTCTTCGGGTCCCAAAGCTGGCAGGCCAAGCGCCCGAAGTCGTGGTCCCAGGGACTTCGCCAGTCGTCGCCGCCTGCCAGTGGTCGCCAACTGACTACAAGGTCAGCAGGCAAACCGCCTACAAGCGGGTTCAGGGTCGCTGGCCACAACAGTGCAAACGTCCCAGTCGCAGGGCCACCGACCACTGGGACCCAGCCGGGGTCAGCAGTGACAGCACACCAAGCGGTCGCTTGGCCAGGAGGCCGCGCCGAAAGTCGCCAGCAAGCTCGAACGCTGCGTCACCAAAACACACGCAGTCAGCGGTCAAATGAACTGCAATTCTCAGATGCTACAAGCCCAGCGTGCTGGGTGACCCAGTGTCGGCCAAAGCCTGCAACCATCCCAGCAGGCGCCGTGGCCAGCGCGATCGCAGGCAGCCGGCTGAAGTCACAGGACCTGGCAGGCGCCGACAAGCGCCAGCCTGCGCACTGGTCCTCCCAGCGCAACACCAGCCTGGGAAGCACGGCGGGCCCAGCGCTGCGCTGTTGACGCATTGCGGGAACCTGCCACTGTCCCAGGCCCGCGCACCGGGAAGCGCTTGGCGCGCTCGCTGAAGCTCGGCCCAGTTTCCCAGCGGTGGCAAGGCCCCAGCGGTCGCATGAGCCAGGCCCTGCCAACGCGTGCCGTTACAAGCGTTGCAGCGTCTTTGGCGAACGCCTACCAAGCGCCCTTCGCCAGGGCCAGCGCCCGGAAGAGATGGCTTGAACCCTCCAACAAGCAGCGCTCGCGAGGCTGCCAGGAAGGTTGCGGCTCAACATGCGACACCTGCCACCTGCCCAGCGCTGCCGAAAGCAGACTCCAGCGCCCTTGGCAGTCGCTGGGAGCCAAATGACCAACCCCAGGGGAAGGCGATGCCACAGTCCCCGCGCCGCCTGTTCAGTTCGCAGCGCGCCAGAACGACAGGCGTCGCTGGAGCACCTGCCACGGTCCCAGGGTGCATTCCAACCCAGCAGCTCGCCAATGAGCGACGTTTGACTGAGCCTGAGGAAACAGCAACCTTCCCAGCGCGCACGAGCCCCAGCGACCCGCGCGGGGTCACAGAGGCTCGCCAAACGACACCTGCAACCTTCCCAGCGCGCGCACGAGCCCCAGCGACCCCGCGCGGGGTACCAGAGGCTCGCCAAATGATATCTTCAACCATCCCAGGGCGCGCACGGGCCCCCGCAACCGCGCGCATGTTCCCAGCGGCTCGCCAAACGACACCTGCCACCTCCCCAGCGACCTCGCACGAGCCCCAATGACCCAGTGCGTGGTCCCAGGGGCTCGCCAAAAGACACCTACAACCTTCCCAGAGTGCGCACTGGCCCCAGCGACCACGCGCGGGGTCCCACCGGCTCGCCAAGCGACACCTGCCACCTTCGCAGCGCATGCACGAGCCCCAGCGACCCCACGCATTGTCCCAGCGGCTCGCCAAACGACAACTACAACCTTACCAGCGTGCATACAGGCCCCAGCGACCACGCGCGGAGTACCAGCGGCTGGCCAAAGGACACCTGCCACCTTCCAAGCGCACGGGCCCCAGCGATCCCGCGCGGGGTCCCAGTGGGTTGCCAAATGACACTTACCACCTTTCCAGCGTGCGCACGGTCCCCAGCGACCCTGGGCGGGGTCCCAGCGGCTCGCCAAACAACACCTGCCACCTTCCCAGCGCGCGCACGAGCCCCAGCGACCCCTCACAGGGTCCCAAAGACTCACCAAACGACACCTACAATCTTCCCAGCGCGCGCACTGGCCCCAGCGACCCCGCACAGGGTCCCAGCGGCTCGCCAAACGACACCTGCCACCTTCCCAGGGCGCACATGAGCCCCAGCGACCCCGCGGGATCCCAGGGGCTCGCCAAAAGACACCTACAACTTTCCCAGCGCGCGCATGGGCTCCAGCGCCCCAGCGCGGGGTCCCAGCGGGTCGCCAAACGACACCTGCAACCTTTCCAGCACGCGCACGAGCCCCAGCGACCCCGCGCGGGATCCCAGCGGCTCGCCAAATGACACCTGGCACCTTCCCAGCCGGCGTATGGGCCCCAGCGACCCCGCGCGGGGTCCCAGCGGCTCGCCAAACGACACCTTCCACCTTCCCAGCTTACGCAAGAGCCCCAGCGACCCCGCGCGGGGTCCCAGCGGCTCGCCAAACGATACCTGGAACCTTTCCAGGGTGCGCATGGGCCCCAGCGACCACGCGCGGGGTCCCAGCGGCTCGCCAAACGACACCTGCCACCTTCCCAGCGCGCGCACGAGCCCCAGCGACCCCGTGCAGGGTTCCAGCGGCCCGCCAAACGACACCTACAACCTTCCCGGCGCGCGCACGGAACAAAGCGACCCTGCGCCGGGTCCCAGCAGCTCGCCAAACGACACCTACAACCTTCCCAGCCCGCGCACGGGCCCCAGTGACCCCGTGCGGGTTTCCAGCATCTCACCAAACGACACCTACCACCGTCCCAGCACGCGGACGAACCCCAGCGACCCCGCGTGCGGTCCCAGGGGCTCGCCAAAAGAAACCTACAACATTCCCAGCGCGTGCTTGGGCCCCAACGACCACACGCGGGATCCCAACAGCTCGCCAAATGACAACTGGCACCTTTCCAGAGCGCGCACGGGCCCAAGCAACCCTGCGCAGAGTCCCAGGGGCTCGCCAAACAACACCTACCACCTTCCCAGCATGCGTACGAGCCCCAGAGACCACGCGCGGGGTCCCAGCAGCACGCCAAATGACACCTGCCACCTTCCCAGCGCGCACGGCCCCAGCGACCCCGCGCGGGTCCCAGCGGCTCGCCAAACGACACCTGCCACCTTCCCAGCGCGCGCACTGGCCCCAGCGACCACGCGCGGGTCCCAGCGGCTCGCCAAACGACACCTGCCACCTTCCCAGCGCGCACGAGCCCCAGCGACCCCGCAGGTTCCCAGCGGCTCGCCAAACGACACCTGACACCCAGCGAACCCCAGCGCAGGGTCCCAGCGGGTCGCCAAACGACACCTGCAACCTTCCCAGCGCGCGCACAAGCCCCAGCGACCCCGCGCGGGGTCCCAGAGGCTTGCCAAACGACATCTGCAACCTTCCCAGCACGCGCACGAGCCCCAGCTACCGCTCGCGGGTTCCCAGCAGCTCGCCAAACGACACCTGCCACCTTCCAAGCGCGCGCACGTGCCACAGCGACCCCGTGCAGCTTTCCAGCGGCTCACCAAACGGCACCTGCCACCTTCCCAGCGCGCGCACCAGCCCCAGCGAACCCGCGCGGGGTCCCAGCGGCTCGCCAAACGACACCTGCCACCTTCCCAGCGCGCGCACGTGCCACAGCGACCCCGTGCAGCTTTCCAGCGGCTCACCAAACGACACCTGCCACCTTCCCAGCGCGCGCACCAGCCCCAGCAACCCCGCGCGGGGTCCCAGCGGCTCGCCAAACGACACCTGCCACCTTCCCAGCTGGAAAGCACGAGCCCCAGCGATCCCGTGCGGGGTCCCAGCAGGTCGCCAAACGACATTTGCCAACTTCCCTGCGCGCGCACGAGCCCCAGCGACCACGCGCGGGATCCCAGCGGCTCGCCAAACGACACCTGCCACCTTCCCAGCGCGCGCACGGGCCCCAGCGACCCCGCGCGGGGTCCCAGCGGCTCGCCAAACGACACCTGCCACCTTCCCAGCGCGCGCACGAGCCCCAGCGACCACGCGCGGGGTCCCAGAGGCTCGCCAAACGACACCTACAACCTTCCCAGCACGCGCATGGGCCCCAGCGACCCCGCGCGGGTTCCCAGCGGCTCGCCAAACGACACCTGCCACCTTCCCAGCGCGTGCACGAGCCCCAGCGAACCCGCGCGGGGTCCCAGCGGCTCGCCAAACGACACCTGCCACCTTCCCAGCGGGCGCACAAGCCCCAGCGACCCCGCGCGGGGTCCCAGCGGGTCGCCAAACGACACCTGCCACCTTCCCAGTGTGCGCACGATCCCCAGCGACCCCGCGCGGGGTCCCAGCGGCTCGCCAAAGAAGACCTGCAACCTTCCCAGTGTGCGCACGATCCCCAGCGACCCGCGCGGGTTCCAGCGGCTCGCCAAACGACACCTGCCACCTTCCCAGCGCGCACAGGCCCCAGCGACCCGCGCGGGTCCCAGCGACTTGCCAAACGACACCTGCCACATTCCCAGCACACACAGGCCCCAGCGACCCCACATGGGGTTCCAGCGGCTTGCCAAATGACAACTGCCACCTTCCCTGCGCGCGCACAAGCTCCAGCGACCCCGCGTGGGCTCCCAGCAGCTCATCAAATGACACCTGCCACCGTCCCAGCTGGTGCACGAGCCCAAGCGACCCCGCACGTGGTCCAAGGGGATCGCCAAACGACACCTACAACTTTCCCAGCGCAAACACGGGCCCCAGCGACATCGCGCAAGGTCCCAGCGGGCCACCAAACGACACCTGCCACCTTCGCAGTGCATGCACGGGCCCCAGCGACCGCACGCGGGGTTCCAGCGGCTCGCCAAACGACACCTGCCACCTTCCCAGCGCGCGCACGGGCCCCAGCGACCCCGCGCGGGGTCCCAGCGGCTCGCCAAACGACACCTGCCACCTTCCCAGCGCACGCACGAGCCCCAGCGACCCCGCACGGGGTCCCAGAGGCTCGCCAAACGACACCTGCAACCTTCCCAGCTCGCTCACGAGCCCCAGCGACCCCGAGCAGGGTCCCAGCTGCTCGCCAAACGACACCTGCCACCTTCCCAGCACGCACGAGCGCCAGCGACCCGCGGGGTCCCAGCGGCTCGCCAAACGACATCTGCAACCTTACCAGCGCGCTCACGGAACCCAGCGACCACGCGCGTGGTCCCACCTGCTCGCCAAACGACAACTGCCACCTTCCCAGCGCACACGAGCCCCAGCGACCCGCGCGGGTCCCAGCGGCTCGCCAAATAACACCTGGCACCTTCCCAGCGCATGCAAGGGCCCCAGCGACTCCGCGCGGGGTCCCAGCGGCTCGCCAAACGACACCTGGCACCTTCCCAGCGCGCACGAGCCCAGCGACCCGCGCGGATTCCCAGCGGCTCGCCACGCACGACACTCAGCGACCTCGAGCAGGGTCCCAGCGGCTTGCCAAACGACACATGGCACCTTTCCCAGCGCACGCACAGGACCCAGCGACCCCGGGCAGGGTCCCAGCGGCTCGCCAAATGACACCTGTCACCTTCCCAGTGTGCGCAAGGGCCCCGGCGACCCCGCGCGGTGTCCCAGCAGCTCGCCAAACGACATCTGCCACCTTCCCAGCGCGCGTACGAGCCCCAGCGACCCCGCGCCGTGTCACAGCGGCTCGCCAAACGACACCTGCCACCTTCCCAGCGCGTTCACCATCCAAAGTCACCCCACACGGCTTCCAGTGGCTTGCCAAAGAACACCTGCCACCGTCCCAGTTCGCGGACGAGCCCTAGCGACCCTGCGCCGTGTCCCAGCGGCTCGCCAAATGACACCTGCCAACTCCCCAGCACTCTCACGATCCCCAGAGACCTCGCGTGGCGTCCCAGCGGCTCGCCAATCGACACCTGCCACCTTTCCAGGGTGCGCACGGCCCCAGCGACCCCACGCGGGTTCCCAACTGCTCGCCAAACGACACCTGCCATTTTCTCAGCACGCGCACGAGCCACAGCAACCCTGCGCGGAGTCGGAGAGGCTGGCCAAACAACATCTGCAACCATTCCAGCACGCGCACGAGCCCTAGCGACCCCGCGCGGGGTCCCAGGAGCTCGCTAAACAACACCTACAACCTTCCCAGCGCGCACGGGCACCAGCGACCACGTGCGGCGTCCCAGCGGTTCGCCAAGTGACACCTGCCACCTTTCCAGGGCGCGCACAGGCCCCAGCGACCCTGCGCGGGGTCCCAGAGGCTCGCCAAACGACATCTGCAACCATCCCAGCGCGTGTACGGGCCCCAGCGACCATGCGTGGGGTCCCAGAGGCTAGCCAAAAGACACCTACAACCCACCAAGTGCGTGCACTGGCCCCAGCAACCAAGCGCCGGGTCCCAGCGGGTCACCAAACAAGACCTGCAACCTTCCCAGCGCGCACATGAGCCCCAGCGACCCCGCGCGGGGTCCCAGAGGCTCGACAAACGACATCTGCAACCATCCCAGCGCTCGCACGGTCTCCAGCGACCGCCCGTGTGGACCCAGAGGCTTGCCAAACGACATCTGCAACCATCCCAGCTCTCTCACGGGCCCCAGCAACCTCGCGCGACGTCCCAGAGGCTCGCCAAACGACACCTGCCACCTTCCAAACGGGCACGCGGAATCTCAGCGACCAGGCGCAGTGTCCCAGCGGCTCGCCAAACGACACCTGCCTCCTTCCCAGTGTGCACACGAGCCCCAGCGACTCCACGCGGAGTCCCAGAGGCTTGCCAATCAACACCTATAACCTTCCTAGCGTGCACACGGGCCCCAGCGACAACGCGCGGCATCCCAGCGGCTCGCCAGACGACACCTGCCACCTTCCCATTGCGCACATGACACCAAGCAACCTCGCGCAAGGACCCAGCGGCTCGCCAAACGACACCTGCCACCTTCGCAGCGCGCGCACAGGACCCAGTGAACCCTCGCGGGGTCCCAGCAGCTCGCAAAACAACATCTGCCACCTTTCCAGTGCGCGTACGAGCCCCAGTGACCCCGCGACGTGTCACAGCGGCTCGCCAAACGACACCTGCCACCTTACCAGCGCACGCACGAGCCCAAGCGACCTCACGTGGGGTCTCAGCGGCTTGCCAAACGACACCTGCCACCATCCCAGCGCGAGCACGAACCCGAGCTACCCAGCACGGGGTCCCAGGAGCTCGCCAAATGACACCTACAACCTTCCCAGCGCGCATACGGGCCCCATTGACCACGTGCGGCGTACCAGCGGCTCGCCAAGTGACATCTGACACCTTTCCAGGGCGCGCACGGGCCCCAGCGACACCACACGGGTTCCCAGCGGATCGCCAAACGACACCTGCAATCTTCTCAGCACGCGCACAAGCCACAGCGACCTTGCGCGGGGTCCCAGAGGCTCGCCAAACGACATCTGCAACCATCTCAGCGCGTGTGCGGGCCCCAGCGACCGTGCGCGGGGTCCCAGCAGCTCACCAAACGACACCTGCCACCTTCCCAGCGCGCACTGGCCCCAGCGACCAGCGCAGTGTCCCAGCGGCTCGCCAAACGACACCTGCCACCTTCCCAGCGCGCACAAGCCCCAGCGACCCGCGCGGGTCCCAGAGGCTCGCCAAACGACACCTGCAACCTTCCCAGCGCGCACGGGCCCCAGCGACCTTGCGCAGGGTCCCAGCAGCTCACCAAACGACACCTGCCACCTTCCAAGCATGCGCGCAGGGTCCCAGTGGCTCGCCAAACGACACCTACAACCTTCCAAGCGCGCGCACGGGCCCCAGCGACCCCGCACGGAGTCCCAGCGGCTCGCCAAACGACACCTGCCACCTTCCAGCACGACGGCCAGCGACCGCGAGTCCCAGCGGCTCGCCAAACGACACCTACAACCTTCCCAGCGCGCACACGGGCCCCAGCGACCACGCGCGTGGTCCCAGCGGCTCGCCAAACGACACCTACAACCTTCCCAGCGCGCATGGGCCTCAGCGACCTCACGCCGGGTTCCAGCGGCTCGCCAAACGACACCTGCCACCTTCCAAGCGCGCGCGGGGTCCCAGCGGCTCGCCAAACGACACCTACAACCTTCCCAGCGCATGCACGGGCCCCAGCGACCACGCGCGGGATCCCAGCGGCTCGGCAAACGACACCTACAACCTTCCCAGGGAGCGCACGGGCCCCAGCGACTCCGCGCGGGGTTCCAGCGGCTCGCCAAACGACACCTGCCACCTTCCCAGCACGCGCGTCGCGGGTCCCAGTGGCTCGCCAAACGACACCTGCCACCTTCCCAGTGCGCGCACGAGCCCCAGCGACCCACGCTGGGTCCCAGAAGCTCGCCAAACGACATCTGCAACCTTCCCAGCACGCGCATGGGCCGCAGCGACCCCGCGCTGGGTCCCAGCGGCTCGCCAAAAGACACCTGCCACCTTCCCAGCTGCGCACGGGACCCAGCGACCCCACGCGGGGTCCCAGCGGCTCGCCAAACGACACCTGCAACCTTCCCAGCGCGCACAGGCACCAACGACCCCGCGCGGGATCCCAGCGGCTCGCCAAACGACAACTACAACCTTCCCAGCGCGGGCACGGGCGCCAGCGACCTTGCACGGGGTCCCAGTGGCTCGCCAAATGACACCTGCCACCTTCCAAGCGCGTGTGCGGGATCCCAGCGGCTCGCCAAACGACACCTACAACCTTCCCAGCTCGTGCACAGGCCCCAGCGACCACGCGCCGGGTCCCAGAGGCTCGCCAAACGACACCTGCCACCTTCCAAGCGCGCGCACGAGCCCCAGCGACCTCACGCGGGTCCCAGAGGCTCGCTAAAAAACACCTACAACCTTCCCAGTGCGCGAACAGGCCCCAGCGACCTCGCGTGGGGTCCCAGCAGATCGCTAAACTACACCTGCCACCTTCCCAGTGCGCGCAAGGGACCCAACGACCCCGCGCATGATCCCAGCGGCTCGCCAAATGAGACCTACAACCTTCCCAGTGAGCGCAGGGGCCCCAGCAACCCCGTGCGGGGTCCCAGGGGCTCGCCAAACGACACCTACAACCTTCCTAGCGCGCTCACAGGCAGCAACGACCCCGCGCAGTGTCCCAGGGGCTCGCCAAAAGACACCTACAACCTTCCCAGCACGCGCACGGGCCCCAGCGACCCCGCGGTGGTTCCCAGCAACTCGCCAAACGACACCAACCACATTCCCAGTGCGAGTCGCGGTCCCAAAGGCTCGCCAAACGACACCTGCCACCTTCCCAACGCGCGCACGACCCCCAGCGACCTCACGTGGGGTCACAGAGGCTCGCCAAATGACACCTGGCATCTTCCAAGCGCACGGCCCAGCGACCGCGGGTCCCAGCGGCTCGCCAAACGACACCTGCCACCTTCCCAGTGAGCACACAGGCCCCAGCGACCCGCGTGGGATCCCAGCGGCTCGCCAAACGACACCTACCACCTTCCAAGCGCCAGCGCACGGGGTCCCAGCAGGCTCGCCAAACGACACCTGCAACCTTCCAAGCACGCACAGGTCCCAGCGACCCCGCGGGGTCCCAGTGGCTCACCAAACGACACCTACAACCTTCCCAGCGCGCGCATGGGTCCCAGTGACCTCGTGCGGGGTCCCAGCGGCTCGCTAAACGACATCTGCAACCTTCCCAGCGTGCACGGGCCCCAGCGACCTCGCGTGTGGTCCCAGCGGCTCGCCAAACGACATCTGACGCTTTCCAAGTGCGTGCGCGGGGTCCCAGCGGTTCGCCAAACGACACCTGCCACCTTCCAAGTGCGTGCGCGGGGTCCCAGCGGTTCGCCAAACGACACCTGCCACCTTCCCAGCACTCGCACAGGCCCCAGCGAACACACACGGGGTCACAGCGGCTCGCCAAACGATACCTGGCACCTTCCAGCACGCATGCCCAGCGACCGCGGGTCCCAGCGGCTCGCCAAACGAAACCTACAACCTTCACAGCGCGGGCATGGGCACCAGCGACCACACGCGGTGTCCTAGAGGCTCGCCAAATGACACCTGCCACCTTCCAAACTGGCGCGACCGCGAGTCCCAGCGGCTCGCCAAACGACACCTGCCACCTTCCCAGCGGCGCAGGAGCCCCAGCGACCACGCGCGGTGTCACAGGGCCTCGCCAAACGACACCTGCCTCCTTCCCAGCGTGCACATGAGCCCCAGCGACTCTACGCGGAGTCCCAGCGGCTCGCCAAACGACACCTGCCACCTTCCACAGCGCGACGCGGGTTCCCAGCGGCTCGCAAAACGACACCTGCCACCTTCCAAACGGGCGCGCGGGGTCCCAGCGGCTCGCCAAACGACACCTACAACCTTCCCAGCGCGCACAGGCCCCAGCGACCACGCGCGGGTCCCAGAGGCTCGCCAAACGACACCTACAACCTTCCCAGCGCGCACGGACCCCAGCGACCCCGCGCAGCTTCCCAGCGGCTCACCAAACGACACCTACAACCTTCCCAGCGTGCGCACGGGCCCCAGCGACCTCACGCGGGGTCCCAGCGGTTCGCCAAACGACACCTGCCACCTTCCAAGTGCACGCGCGGGGTCCCAGTGGCTCGCCAAACGACATCTGCAACCTTCCAACCGCGCACACAGGTCCCGCGACCCCGTTCGGGGTCCCAGAGGCTCACCAGACGACACCTGCAACTATCCAAGCTCGCCCACGGGCCCCAGAGACCGCGCGCGTGGTCCCAACGGCTCGCCAAACAACACCTGCCACCTTCCCAGCATGAGCACGGGCCCCAGCGACCACGCGCATGGTCCCAGAGGCTCGCCAAATGACACCTACAACCTTCCCTGCACATGCACAGGCCCCAGCGACCCCGCGGTGGTTCCCAGCAGATCGCCAAACAACACCTGCCACCTTCTAAGTGCGAGCGCGGGGTCCCAGCGTCTCGCCAAACGACACCTACAACCCTCCAAGCGCGCGCACGGACCCCAGCGACCATGCGCCGGGTCCCAGCGGCTCGCCAAATGACACCTACAACCTTT
Source organism: Acipenser oxyrinchus oxyrinchus (assembly GCA_030684275.1). Classification (NCBI taxonomy): domain Eukaryota; kingdom Metazoa; phylum Chordata; class Actinopteri; order Acipenseriformes; family Acipenseridae; genus Acipenser; species Acipenser oxyrinchus. The sequence goes on from CM060275.1 coordinate 4,455,531, forward strand.
CCAGCACGCGCACAGGCCACAGCGACCCCACGCGGGGTCCCAGCGGTTCGCCAAACGACACCAGCCACATTCCCAGCGCGTGTGTGGTCCCAATGGCTCGCCAAACGACACCTGCCACCTTCCCAGCGCACGCACGAGCCCCAGCGACCTCACGCGGGGTCCCAGAGGCTCGCCAAATGACACCTACAACCTTCCCAGCACGCGCACGGGCCCCAGCGACCACGCGCGGGTTCCCAGCAGCTCGCCAAACGACACCTGCCACCTTCCCAGTCCACACCCGGGACCCAGCGACCCCACGCGGGGTCCCAGCGGCTCGCCAAATGACACCTACAACCTTTCCAGCGCGACGGGCCCCAGCGACCACGCGCAGGGTCCCAGCGGCTCGCCAAACGACACCTACAACCTTCCCAGCGCGCGCACGGGCCCCAGTGACCCTCGCGGGGTCCCAGTGGCTCGCCAAATGACACCTGCCACCTTCCAAGCGCAGCGCGCGGGTCCCAGTGGCTCGCCAAACGACACCTACAACCATCCCAGCTCGTGCACAGGCCCCAGCGACGACGGGCCGGGTCCCAATGGCTCGCCAAACGACACCTGCCACCTTCCCAACGAGCGCACGACCCCCAGCGACCTCACGTGGGGTCACAGAGGCTCGCCAAATGACACCTACAACCTTCCCTGCACATGCACAGGCCCCAGCGACCACGCACGGTCCCAGCGGCTCGCCAAATGACACCTGCCACCTTCCCAGAGCGTGCACGGGACCCCGCGACCCCTCGCGGGGTCCCAGAGGGTCTCCAAACGAAACCTGCAACCTTCCTAGCGCGCACGGGCCCTAGCGACCCCGCGCGGGTTTCCAGCGGCTCACCAAACGATACCTGCCACCTTCCCAGCGCGCACAGGCAGCAGCGACCCTGCGCGGTGTCCCAGTGGCTCGCCAAACGACATCTGCAACCTTCCCAGCACGCGCACGGGCCCAGCGACCCCGCGGTGGTTCCCAGCAGCTCGCCAAACGACACCAACCACCTTCCCAGTGCGAGTCGCGGTCCCAGAGGCTCACCAAACGACACCTACCACCTTCCCAGCATGAGCACGAGCCCCAGCGACCCCTCGCAGGGTCCCAGAGGCTCGCCAAATGACAACTGCCACCTTCCAAGCGCACGGCCCCAGCGACCCGCGGGTCCCAGCGGCTCGCCAAACGACACCTGCCACCTTCCCAGTGAGCACACGGGCCCCAGCGACCCGCGTGGGATCCCAGCGGCTCGCCAAACGACACCTACCACCTTCCAAGCGCAGCGCACGCGGGTCCCAGCAGGCTCGCCAAACGACACCTGCAACCTTCCAAGCACGCACACAGGCCCCAGCGACCCACGCGGGTCCCAGAGGCTCGCCAAACGACACCTGCAACCTTCCAAGCGCGCATACGTGCCCCAGCAGCCACCCGCGTGGTCCCAGCGGCTCGCCAAACGACACCTACAATCTTCCTACCGCGCACGGGCCCCAGCGACTCTGTGCGGGATCCCAGGGGCTCACCAAACGACACCTGCCACCTTCTAAGCGCAGGCGCGGGGTCCCAGCGGCTAGCCAAAGGACACCTGCCACCTTCCCAGCGTGTGCACGGCCCCAGCGACCCCACGCGGGGTCCCAGAGGCTTGGCGAACGACATCTGCAACCTTCCCAGCGGGCACACGGGCCCCAGAGACCTCGCGCGGAGTCCCAGCGGCTCACTAAATGACACCTGCCACCTTCCAAGCACGGGCGCAGGGTCACAGCTGCTCGCCAAACAACACCTGCCACCTTCCCAACGCGGGCACGGGCTGCAGCGACCCCACGCGGGGTCCCAGGGTCTCGCCAAACGACACCTACAACCTTCCAAACGGGCGCGCGGAGTCCCAGCGGATCGCCAAACGACCCCTGCCACCTTCCCAGCGCGCGCACGAGCCACAGCGACCCGGCGCAGTGTCCCAGCGGCTCGCCAAACGACACCTGCCTCCTTCCCAGCGCGCACGGGCCCCAGCGACCCTCGCGGAGTCCCAGCGGCTCGCCAAACGACACCTGCCACCTTCTAAGCGCAGGCGCGGGGTCCCAGCGGCTAGCCAAAGGACACCTGCCACCTTCCAGCGCAAGCGCGGGTCCCAGCGGCTCGCCAAACGACACCTACAACCTTCCCAGCGTGCACAGGCCCCAGCGACCACGCCGGGTCCCAGAGGCTCGCCAAACGACACCTACAACCTTCCCAGCGCGCACGGGCCCCAGCGACCGCGCGGTGTTCCCAGCGGCTCGCCAAACGACACCTACAACCATCGCAGTGTGCGCACAGGCCCCAGCGACCTCACGCGGGGTCCCAGCGGCTCGCCAAACGACACCTGCCACCTTCCAAGTGCACGCGGGGTCCCAGTGGCTCGCCAAACGACATCTGCAACCTTCCAACGGGCGCACAGGCCCCAGCGACCCGCGCGGGATCCCAGCGGCTCGCCAAACGACACCTGCAACCTATCCCAGCGCGCGACGGGCCCCAGCGACCTCGCGCGGGTCCCAGCGGCTCGCCAAACGACACCTACCACCTTCCCAGCGTGCACACGGGCCCCAGCGACCCGCGCGGGGTCCCAGCGGCTCGCCAAACGACACCTACAAACTTCCCAGCGTGCGCATTGGCCCCAGCGAACACGCGTGGTGTCCCAGCGGCTCGCCAAACGACACCTGCCACCTTCCAAGTGCACGCGGGTACCAGTGGCTCGCCAAACGACACCTACAAACTTCCCAGCGTGCGCATTGGCCCCAGCGAACACGCGCGGGGTCCCAGCGGCTCGGCACATGACACCTGCAACCATCCAAGCGCGCGCACGGGCCCCAGCGATCCCGCGCGGGATCCCAGCGGGTCGCCAAACGACACCAGCAACTTTCCCAGCGCGTGTACGGGCCCCAGTGACCTCGCACGGGGTCCCAGCGGCTCGCCAAACGACACCTGACAACCTTTCCAGCGCGCGACGGGCCTCAGCGACCTCACGCCGGGTCCCAGCGGCTCGCCAAATGACACCTGCCACCTTCCAAGCGACCGCACGCGTAATCCCAGCGGCTCGCCAAACGACACCTATAACTTTCCCATCATGCACACGGGCCCCAGCGACCACGCGCGGGTCCCAGAGGCTCGCCAAACGAACACCTACAACCTTCCCAGCGTGTGCACGGGCCCCAGTGACCATGCGCCGGGTCCCAGCGGCTCGCCAAACGACACCAGCCACATTCCCAGCGCGCATGTGGTCCCAATGGCTCGCCAAACGACACCTGCCAACTTCCCAATGCACGCACGAGCCCCAGCGACCTCACGCGGGGTCCCAGAGGCTACCAAATGACACCTACAACCTTCCCAGCATGCGCACGGACCCCAGCGACCCCGCTCGGGGTCCTAGCGGTTCGACAAACGACACCTACAACCTTCCCAGCGCGGACACGGGCCCCAGTGACCTCGCACGGGGTCCCAGAGGCTCGCCAAACAACATCTACAACCTTCCCAGCGCGCGCACAGTCCCCAACGACCACGCGCGGGGTCCCAGCGTCTCGCCAAACAACACCTGCCACCTTCCCAGCATGAGCACGGACCCCAGTGACCACGCGCCGGGTCCCAGAGGCTCGCCAAACGACACCTACAACCTTCCAAGCGCGCGCACGGGCCCCAGCGACCTCACGCGGGGTCCCAGCGGCTCGCCAAACGACACCTGCCACCTTCCAAGCGCACGCGGGGTCCCAGCGGCTCGCCAAACGACACCTACAACCTTCCCAGCGCGTGCACGGGCCCCAGTGACCACGCGCCGGGTCCCAGCGGCTCGCCAAACGACACCTACAACCTTCCCAGCGCGTGCACGGGCCCCAGTGACCACGCGCCGGGTCCCAGCGGCTCGCCAAACGACACCAGCCACATTCCCAGCGCGCGTGTGGTCCCAATGGCTCGCCAAACGACACCTGCCAACTTCCCAATGCACGCACGAGCCCCAGCGACCTCACGCGGGGTCACAGAGGCTACCAAATGACACCTACAACCTTCCCAGCATGAGCACGGACCCCAGTGACCACGCGTGGGTTCTCAGCGGCTCTCCAAACGACACCTGCCACCTTCCCAGTGCGCGCCCGGGACCCAGTGACGCCACGCGGGGTCCTAGCGGCTCGCCAAATGACACCTACAACCTTTGTAGCGCGCACGGGCCCCAGCGACCACGCGCGTGGTCCCAGTGGCTCGCCAAACGACACCTACAACCTTTCTAGCGCATGGGCCCCAGCGACCACGCACGTGGTCCCAGTGGCTCGCCAAATGACACCTGCCACCTTCCAAGCGCGCGTGCGGGGTCCCATCGGCTCGCCAAACGACACCTACAACCTTCCCAGCTCGTGCACAGGCCCCAGCGACGACGCGCCGGGTCCCAGAGGCTCGCCAAACGACACCTGCCACCTTCCCAACGCATGCACGAGCCCCAGCGACCTCACGCGGGGTCACAGAGGCTCGCCAAATGACACCTACAACCTTCCCAGCATGCGCACGGGCCCCAGCGACCACGCGCGGGTTCTCAACGGCTCTCCAAACGACACCTGCCACCTTCCCAGTGCGCGCCCGGGACCCAGCGACCCCACGCGGGGTCCTAGCGGATCGCCAAATGACACCTACAACCGTTGTAGCGCGCACGGGCCCCAGTGACACCGGGTGGGGTCCAGCGGCCCGGCAAACGACACCTACAACCTTCCCAGTGCGCTCACAGGCAGCAACGACCCCGCGCAGTGTCCCAGGGGCTCGCCAAAAGACACCTACAACCTTCCCAGCACGCGCACGGGGCCCAGCGACCCCGCGGTGGTTCCCAGCAGCTCGCCAAACGACACCAACCACATTCCCAGCGCGCGTGAGGTCCCAATGGCTCGCCAAACGACACCTGCCACCTTCCCGACGAGCGCACGACCCCCAGCGACCTCACGTGGGGTCACAGAGGCTCGCCAAATGACACCTACAACCTTCCCAGCACGCGCACAGGCCCCAGCGACCCCGCGGTGGTTCCCAGCAGCTCGCCAAACGACACCTGCCATCTTCCCAGTGCACACCCGGGACCCAGCGACCCCACGTGGGGTCCTAGCGGCTCGCCAAATGACACCTACAACCTTCGTAGCGCACGGGCCCCAGCGACCACGTGCGTGGTCCCAGCGGCTCGCCAAACGACACCTACAACCTTTCTAGCACGCGCACGGGCCCCAGCGCCCTCGCGTGGGGGTCCCAGTGGCTCGCCAAACGACACCTACAACCTTCCCAGCGCGAGCACAGTCCCCAGAGACGATGCGCCGGGTCCCAGAGGCTCGCCAAACGACACCTAAAACCTTCCAAGCACGCGCACGGGCAATAGCGACCGCGCGCATGGTCCCAGCGGCACGCCAAACGACACCTGCCACCTTCCCAGCCTGCGCACGAGCCCCAGCGACCTGCGCGGGGTCCCAGAGGCTCGCCAAACGACACCTACAACCTATCCAGCGCGCGCACGGGCCCCAGCGACCTTGCACGGGCCCCAGCGACCTTGCACGGGATCCCAGTGGCTAGCCAAATGACACCTGCCACCTTTCAAGCGCACGCACGGGGTCCCAGCGGGTCGCCAAATGACACCTGTCACCTTCCCAGCGAGCACACGGGCCCCAGCGACCTCGCGTGTGTCCAAGCGGCTCGCCAAACGACACCTACAACCTTCAAAGCGCACGCACGAGCACCAGCGACCCCGCGCGGGGTCCCAGAGGCTCACCAAACGACATCTGCAACCATCCCAGGGTGCGCACGGGCCCCAGCGACCCCGCGTAGGGTCCCAGCGGCTCACCAAACGACACCTGGCAGCTTCCAAATGTGTGCTCGGGGTCCCAGCGGCTCGCCAAACGACACCTGCCACCTTCCCAGCGCATGCACGGGCCCCAGCGACCCCGCGCGGGTTCCCAGCGGGTCGCCAAACGACACCTGGCACCTTCCCAGCACGCGCACTGGCCCCAGCGACCCGCAGGGGTCCCAGCGGCTCGCCAAACGACACCTGGCACCTTCCAAGCGCGCCGCGCAGTGTTCCCAGTGGCTCGCCAAATGGCACATGCCACCTTCCCAACACGCGCACGGGCCCCAGCGACCCCGCACAGGGGTCGCCAGCGGCTCAGCTTCAGCGCACGAGCCACAGCAACCCACGTGGGTCCCAGCCGCTCGCCACACGACATCTGCAACCTTCCCAGCGCACGCACATACTCCAGCAAGCCCACGTGGGGTACCAGCGGCTCGCCAAACAACACCTGGCAGCTTCCAAGCGTGCGCTCGGGGTCCCAGCGGATCGCCAAACGACACCTGACACCTACCCAGAGCGCGTACTGACCCCAGCGACCCCGTGCTGGGTCCCAGGGGCTCGCCAAACGACACCTGGCACCTTTGAAGGGCGCACACGGACCCCAGCGAACCCGCGCGGGTCCCAGCGGCTCGCCAAATGACACATGGCACCGTTCCAGGGCGCACACGAGTCCCAGCGACCCCGCGGTGGTTCCCAGCAGCTCGCCAAACGACACCTGCAACCTTCCCAGCGCTCATACGAGCCCCAGCGACCCCGTGCGGGTCCCAGCGGCTCGCCAAACGACACATGGCACCTTTCCAGGGCGCACACGGACCAAAGCGACCCCGCGAGGGGTCCCATCGGCTCGCCAAACGACACCTGCTACCTTGCCAGCGCGTGCACGGGCCCCAGCGACCCCGTGCGGATTCACAGCAGCTCACCAAATGGCATCTGCCACCTTCCCAGCACGAGCCCCAGCGACCCGGCGCGGGGTTCCAGGGGCTCGCCAAACGACACCTACAACCTTACCAGCGTGCACACGGGCCCCAGCGACCACACGCGGGGTCCCAGCAGCTCGCCAAACGACACCTGCCACTTTCCAAGCGCGTGCACGATCCCCAGCGACACCGTGCGGATTCCCAGCGGCTCACAAAATGGCACCTGCCACCTACCCAGCACACACGAGCCCTAGCGACCCAGAGCGGGGTCCCAGGGGCTCGCCAAATGACACCAACAACATTACCAGGACGCACACGGGCCCCAGCGACCATGCGCGGGAACCCAGCAGTTCGCCAAACGACACCTGCCACCTTCCAAGCGCGCGTGCGGGGTCCCAGCGGCTCGCCAAACGACACCTGCCACCTTTTCAGCGCGTGCACGACCCCAGCGACCCCGCTCGGGGTCCAAGAGGCTCGCCAAACGACATCTGCAACCTTGCCAGCGCGCACGAGCCCCAGCGACACAACGCGGGATCCCAGAGGCTCTTCAAACGACACCTTCAACCTTCCCATCTCGCACACGGGACCCAGCGACCACGCGCGGGGTCCAGCGGCTCACCAAACGACACCTGCCACCTTTGAAGGGCGCACACGAGCCCCAGCGATCCCACGCGGGGTCCCAGCGGCTCGCCAAATGACATCTGCAACCTTTAAAGTGCGTGCACGAGCCCCAGCGACTGCGTGCGTAGTTACAGCGGCTCACAAAACGACACCTACAACCTTCCCAGCACGGGCCACAGCAACCACACGCGTAGTCCCAGCGGCTCTTCAAACAACACCTACAACCTTCCCATCTCGCGCGCGGGGTCCAGCGGCTCGCCAAACGACACCTGCTGCCTTGCCAGCGCGTGCACTGGCCCCAGCGATCACATGCGGATTCACAGCAGCTCACCAAACGGCATCTGCCAGCCCCAGCGACCAAGCGCGGGGTTCTAGGGGTTCGCCAAACGACACCTACAACCTTACCAGCGTGCACACGGGCCCCAGCGACCACACGCGGAGTCCCAGCAGCTCGCCAAACCACACCTGCCACTTTCCAAGCACGTGCACGATCCCCAGCGACACCGTGCGGATTCCCAGCGGCTCACAAAATGGCACCTGCCACCTACCCAGCACGCACGAGCCCTAGCGACCCAGAGCGGGGTCCCAGGGGCTCGCCAAATGACACCTGCCACCTTCCAGTGCACGGCCCAGCGACCCGCGGGGTCCCAGCGGCTCGCCAAACGACACCTGCCACCTTTCCAGGGCGCACACGAGCCCCTGCGACCCCTCGCGGGATCCACAAGGATTGCCAAACGACATCTGCAACCATCCCAGGATGCGCACGGGCCCCAGCGACTGCGCGGGTGGTTACAGCGGCTCGCAAAATGACACCTACAACCTTCCCAGCACGGGCCACAGCAACCACACGCGTAGTCCCAGCGGCTCTTCAAACGACACCTACAACCTTCCCATCTCGCGGACGGGACCCAGCGACCCCGCGCGGGGTCCAGCGGCTCGCCAAACGACACCTTCAACCTTCCCAGCTCGCGCACGGACCCCAGCGACCTTGCGCAGAGTCCCAGCGGCTCGCTAAACGACACCTGCCACCTTCCATGCGCGCGCGTGGGGTCCCAGCGGCTCACCAAACAACACCTGCCACCTTCCCAGCGCGCGCACGAGCCCCAATGACCACGCGCAGGGTCCCAGGGGCTCGCCAAAAGACACCTATAACCTTCCCAACGCGCGCACGGGCCCAGGCGACCACGTGCGGGGTCCCAGCGGCTCACCAAACGACACACACCTTTCAAGGGGGCGCACGGGCCCAATCAACACCGCGCAGGGTCCCAGCGGCTCGCCAAACATAAGAACATAAGAAGAACATAAGAAAGTTTACAAACGAGAGGAGGCCATTTGGCCCATCTTGCTCGTTTGGTTGTTAGTAGCTTATTGATCCCAGAATCTCATCAAGCAGCTTCTTGAAGGATCCCAGGGTGTCAGCTTCAACAACATTACTGGGGAGTTGGTTCCAGACCCTCACAATTCTTTGTGTAAAAAAGTGCCTCCTATTTTCTGTTCTGAATGCCCCTTTATCTAATCTCCATTTGTGACCCCTGGTCCTTGTTTCTTTTTTCAGGTCAAAGAAGTCCCCTGGGTTGACATTGTCTATACCTTTTAGGATTTTGAATGTTTGAATCAGATCACCACGTAGTCTTCTTTGTTCAAGACTGAATAGATTCAATTCTTTTAGCCTGTCTGCATACGACATGCCTTTTAAACCCGGGATAATTCTGGTTGCTCTTCTTTGCACTCTTTCTAGAGCAGCAATATCCTTTTTGTAACAAGGTGACCAGAACTGAACACAATATTCTAGGTGAGGTCTTACTAATGCATTGTAGAGTTTTAACATTACTTCCCTTGATTTAAATTCAACACTTCTCACAATATATCCAAGCATCTTGTTAGCCTTTTTTATAGCTTTCCCACATTGTCTAGATGAAGACATTTCTGAGTCAACATAAACTCCTAGGTCTTTTTCATAGTTCACTTCTTCAATTTCACTATCTCCCATGTGATATTTATAATGCACATTTTTATTGCCCGCATGCAATACTTTACACTTTTCTCTATTAAATTTCATTTGCCATGTGTCTGCCCAATTCTGAATGCCGTCTAGATCATTTTGAATGACTTGCTGCAACAGTGTTTGCCACTCCTCTTATTTTTGTGTCGTCTACAAATTTAACAAGTTTGCTTACTATACCAGAATCTAAATCATTAATGTAGATTAGGAATAGCAGAGGACCTAATACTGATCCCTGTGGTACACCACTGGTTACCTCACTCCATTCTGAGGTTTCTCCTCTAATCAGTACTTTCTGTTTTCTACCTGTTAACCACTCCCTAATCCATGTGCATGCATTTCCTTGAATCCCTACTGCGTTCAGTTTGAGAATTAATCTTTTATGCGGGACTTTGTCAAAAGCTTTCTGGAAATCTAAATAAACCATGTCGTATGCTTTGCAGTTATCCATTTTCAATGTTGCATCCTCAAAAAGTCAAGTAGGTTAGTTAGACACGATCTCCCTTTCCTAAAACCATGCTGGCTGTCTCCCAGGATATTGTTACCATATAGGTAATTTTCCATTTTGGATCTTATTATAGTTTCCATAAGTTTACATATAATAGAAGTCAGGCTTATTGGTCTGTAGTTACCTGGTTCGGTTTTGTCTCCCTTTTTGTGGATCGGTATTACGTTTGCTATTTTCCAGTCTGTCGGTACAACCCTGTGTCAAGAGACTGTTGCATGATCTTGGTTAGCGGTTTGTAAATAACTTCTTTCATTTCTTTGAGTACTATTGGGAGGATCTCATCCGGCCCAGGGGATTTGTTTATTTTAAGAGCTCCTAGTCCCTTTAACACTTCTGCCTCTGTTATGCTAAAGTTATTTAAAATTGGATAGGAACAGGTCGACATGTGGGGCATGTTGTCCGTGTCCTCCTTTGTAAAAACCTGTGAAAAGTAATCATTTAATATATTTGCTATTTTTTTTCTTCATCTATGATTTTGCCATTTGTGTCTCTTAGACATTTGACCTCCTCTTTGAATGTTCTCTTGCTGTTATAATATTGGAAAAATATTTTGGAATTGGTTTTAGCCCCTTAGCAATATTGATTTCTATCTCTCTCTTGGCCTTTCTAACTTCCTTTTTGACTTGTGTTTGCAGTTCCAAGTACTCTTTCTGTGTACTTTGTTTTGGTCCCTTTTAAACGCTCTGTAAAGTGCCTTTTTCGCTGAATATTTTTTTAATTGATCTATTAAACCATTTTGGCCATTTTGTTTTAGATTTAGATTTGTCTACTTTTGGGATGTAATCGTTTTGTGCCTCTAGTACTACATTTTTAAAAACAGCCATCCTTTTTCTGTGGATGTTTTCTCTATTTTACTCCAATCTACTTCTGTTAGTCTCTGTTTCATACCTTCATAGTTTGCTTTTCTAAAATTGTAAACCTTAGCTTTAGTCATTACTTTTGGGGTTTTAAAAATATTTCAAATGAGACCATGTTGTGGTCTGAGTTTGCCAATGGCTCTCTGACCTCTGTTTTAGTTATTCTGTCTTCATTATTTGAAAAGATTAAATCAAGGTATGCCTCCCCTCTAGTCGGTGCCTTGACAAATTGCGTTAGGAAGCAGTCATTTGTCATTTCTACCATTTCAATTTCGTCCGTCGTGCCCCCACGGGTTCTCCCATTTTATACGGGGAAGTTGAAATCCCCATTAGTATGGCTTCTCCTTTTCTACACGCATTTCGAATGTCATTGTACAACAGATTATTTTGCTCAGCGTCTGAGTTTGGCGGTCTATAGCATGCTCCTATTATTATGCCCTTTGAATTTGTGTCCATTATTCTGACCCATATTGATTCTGCATTGTTTTCTTTGTCCTGATTTAACACCTGGGCTTCAAGACTATTTCTTATGTATAGCGCTACCCCTCCGCCTCTTCTGTCCTGCCTGTCTTTCCTATATAGTGTGTACCCACTAATATTATATTCGTCTCCATCACTCTCAGACAACCAAGTTTCTGTAACACCTATCACATCGTAGTTACTTGTTAGTGCAGTAGCTTCAAGTTCTAACATTTTGTTTCTGAGACTTCTAGCATTAAGATAAATACATTTAATAGTTGTCTTACCTGAGTTGTTGTCCTTGTTTTGATGTGGTCTCCCTTCTGTTTTTTGTTTTCTCCCCTTCCTTTCTAGTTTAAATGCTTCTGGACCTCCTGAAGGATCCTTTCTCCAGTAGATTGGTTCCCTTTCTGTTTAAGTGCAGTCCGTCCCACCTGTATAGATAGTCCTTGTTGTAGAATGTGCTCCAATGTTCAAGAAAGGTGAAGCCTTCCTGGGTGCACCACGATTTCAGCCATGCATTTTGATTTTGTATTTCCAGCTGTCCATATGGTCCTTTGCAGGGCGCCGGCAGTATCCCAGAAAATACCACAGTTTTGGTCTTGCCTTTTAATTTCCTTCCTAGCTCTCTGAATTTGTTTTGCAGGGATCTTGGCCTTTCTCTTCCAATGTTGTTTGTACCGATGTGGACGACTATTACCGGGCCGTCTCCTGTTCGTTTTAGGAGCCTGTCCACATTCTCAGTGATGTGCTTGACTGAGGCTCCTGGAAGGCAGCACACTGTTGTAGTAAGGGGGTCCAAACTGCGAACTGAACTTGCTGTGTTTCTCAATATGGAGTCCCCAAAGATCATGACCTCCCTTCTTTTTGCTGCCTGGCCAGCACTGTTTATAGGGTCCTGGATGTTGTTTCTTTCATTCTCTTGATGTTGGTTTTGGTCATCTAAATGTTGAAGTGGCTCAAATTTGTTGGATGTTTGGATTTCTGGTGGTTGTGTTAGACAAAGTTTCTTTTTTTCCCTGCTTCTGCCTATCTGAACCCAGCTGTTTTGACTTTCTTCCATCTCCATGGTGGCTTTCAGTCCGCTAGGGGTGCAGACTTCCATGAATTGTGGGTGTGCCAGCTCCTCAAGCTCCTGTTGCTGTCTCATTTCCTCCAGCTCCTTTTCTAGCAGGCTTAATCGCTGGAGCAAGTCCTGGATCGTGCAGCACTTTACACACACTTGGTTGAGCTCTGTTGGGTTTTCTCGGATTTCCCACATCATGCAGTTGTCACAGATTACTGGCTTGAATACCTTTTTTTTTAAGTTTAGTTTAGCTTCTGCAGCTGTCAACTGCTTGTCCACGACTCTACTTCTCCCACGATGTCGCTTCCACACGCTGTCGCTGGGAAGCCTGTCTGCCTTTGTTTGTTTGTGCTGCGGGCTCCGCCCCTCCCCCGTGTCTCAGAACACCGCGCGATTTGAATCAGCTGCTCCGAGTTTCAGCTTGTTATCAGAAAAATACACGCAGCTGCAAGGCTTTAAGCTGCAATGTTTTCTTATTAAAGCAACTCCAGATTTAAAGGTGTAATTCCTCCTTTCTGCTTCTAACTGCGCTGTACTTGTCCACGACTGTACTTCTCCCACGATGTTGATTCCACACGCTGTCGCTGGGAAGCCTGTCTGCCTTTGTTTGTTTGTGCAGCGGGCTCCGCCCCTCCCCCGTGTCTCAGAACGCCGCGGGATTTCTCTTAGAACGCCGCGGGATTTCAAACGATACCTTCCACCTTGCCAGCGAGCGCACGGGCCCCAACGACCCCGTGCGGGGTCCCAGTGGCTCGCCAAACGATACATGCCACCTTGCCAGCGAGCGCATGGGCCCCAACGCCCCTGTGCGGGGTCCCAGTGGCTCGCCAAACGATACCTGCCACCTTGTCAGCATGCGCATGGGCCCCAGCGACCCAGTGCGGGGTCCCAGCGGCTCGCCAAACGATACCTGCCACCTTGTCAGAGCGCGCACAGGCCTCAGCGACCTCGTGTGAGGTCCCAGCGGCTCTCCAAACGATACCTGCCACCTTGTCAGAGCGTGCACAGGCCCCAGCGACCCCGTGCGGGGTCCCATTGGCTCTGTAAACAATACCTGCCACCTTGCCACCACTCGCACGGTCCCAGCGGTCACCAAATGATATCTGCAACCTTGCCAGCGTGCACACGGGCCCCAGCGACACCATGTGGGGTGGCAGCGGCTCGCCAAATGATACCTGCCACCTTGCCAGTGTGCGCAAGGGCCCCAGCGACCCCGTGCGGGGTCCCAGTGGCTCGCCAAACGATACATGCCACCTTGCCAGCGAGCGCATGGGCCCCAAAGACCCCGTGTGGCATCCCAGCAGCTCGTCAAATGATACCTGCCACCTTGCCAGCGCGCGCACGGGCCCCAGTGACCCCGTGCAGGGTACTAGCGGCTTGCCAAATGGTACCTGCAACCTTCGCAGCGCACGCACGGGCCACAGCGACCCAGCGCGGGGTCCCAGCCGCTTGCCAAACGACACCTGCAACCTTCACAGCGCGCGCACGAGCCCCAGCGACCCCGCGCAAGGTCTCAGTGGGTCACCAAACGACACCTGCAACCTTCCCAGCACGTGTACGGGCCCCAGCGACCCCACGCGGGGTACCATAGACTCGCCAAACGACACCTACAACCTTCCCAGCGCGCACACGGGCCCCAGTGACCCCACGCTGGGTCCCAGATGCTCGCCAAACAACATCTACAACCATCCCAGTGCACGCATGGGCCCCAGCGACCCCATGCGGGGTACCATAGGCTCGCCAAACGACCCCTACAACATTCCCAGCGCTCACATGAGCCCCTGCAAATCCGCGCGGGGTTCTAGTGGCCGGCCAAACGAAACCTACAACCTTTCCAGTGCGCACACAAGCCCCAGCAATCCCGCTTGGGGTCCCAGAGGCCCGCCAAACAACATCTGCAACCATCCCAGTGCACGTACGGGCCGCAGCGACCGTGCGCTTGGTCCCAGCGACTCGCCAAATGACAGCTACAACCTTCCCAGTGTGCACTCAGGCCCCAGGGACGAGATGCGTAGTCCCAGCGGCTCGCTAAACGACACCTACAACCTTCCCATTACGCGCACGGGCCCAGGCGACCCCGCGCAGGGTCCAGCGGCTCGCCAAACGACACATGGCACCTTTCCAGGGCGCTCCCGAGCCCCAGCGACCCCGCGCGGTGTCCCAGCGGGTCGCCAAACGACACCTGCAACATTCCCAGCACACGCACGAGGCCCAGCGACCCCGCGCGGGGTTCCAGAGGCTTGCCAAACGACATCTGCAAACATCCCAGGGTGCGCACGGCCCACAACGACTGCGCGAGGGGTCCTGCGGCTCGCCAAACGACACCTGCAACCTTCCCAGGTCACGCACGAACCCCAGCGACCTCGTGCGTGGTCCCAGCGGCTCTCCAAACAACATCTGCAACCATCCCAGCATGCCACAAGTCCCAGAGACCAAGCGCGTGGTCCAAGCGTCTCGCCAAACGACACCTACATCCTTCCCAGCGCGCGTACAGGCCCCAGCAACCCCGGCCGGGGTCCAGCGGCTCGTCACACGACATCTGAAACCTTCAAAGCGCGCGCAAGGGCCCCAGCGACTCCGCGCAGGGTCCCAGCGGCTCCCCAAATGACACCTGCCACCTTCCAAGTGCGTGCGCGGGGACCAAGCGGGTCGCCAAATGACACCTACAACCATCCCAGCTCGCGCACGAGCCCCTGCGACCCTGCGCAAGGTCTCAGTGGGTCGCCAAACGACACCTGCAACCTTCCCAGTGCGCGAACGGACCCTAGCGAACCCGCACGGGCTCCCAGCGGGTTGCCAGACGACACCTGCAACATTCAAAGTGCGAGAACGGGCCCCAGCGACCCCGCGCCTGGTCCAGCGGCTCTCCACACGACATCTGCAACCTTCCCAGCGCGCGCAAGTGGCTTACCAAACGACACCTGACACCTACTGACACCTACCCAGCACGCGTACGGGCCCCAGCGACCCCGCGCGGTGTCCTAGCAGGTCGCCAAACAACATCTGCAACCATCCGAGCGCGGGCACGGGCCCAAGCGACCGCGAAAGTGGTCCCAGCGGCTCGCCAAACGACATCTGCCACCTTCCATGCGCGCGCGTGGGGTCCCAGCGGCTCGCCAAACAATACCTGCCACCTTCCCAGTGGACTCACGAGCCCCAGTGACCCCGCGCACGATCACAGCGGCTCGCCAAACAACACCTGCCACCTACCAAGCACGCGTACGCGCCCCAGCGACCACGCGCGGGGTACCAGAGGCTCGCCAAACGACCCCTACAACATTCCTAGCACTCGTATGAGCCCCAGCGACCCCACGCGGCGTCCCAGCGATTCGCCAAACGACACATGGCACCATTCCAGGGCACACACGGGTCCCAGCGACCCCGCCAGCGGTTCCAGCGGTTCGCCAAATGACACCTACCACCTTCCCAGTGTGCGCACAGCCCCAGCGACCCCGTGTGCATTCCAAGCGGCTCACCAAATGGAACCTGCCACCTTCCCAGCGCGCGCACGAGCCTCAGCGACCCCGCGCGGGGTCCCAGTGGCACGCCAAATGACACCTGTCAGCTTCCAAGCGTGCGGTAGGGGTCCCAGCGGCTCGCCAAACAACACCTGCTACCTTCCAAGCGCACGCGTGGGGTCCCAGCGACTCGCCAAACGACACCTGACACCTACCCAGCGTGAGAACGGGCCACAGCGACAACGCGCGGGGTCCCAGCAGGTGGCCAAATGACACATGGTACCTCTTTCAGGCCGCACACGGGCCCCAGCGACCCTGAAAGGGGTCCCAGCGGCTCGCCAAATGACACCTGCCACCTTCCCAGCATGCACACAATCACCAGCGACCCCTCGCAGGTTCCCAGAGGCTCGCTAAACGACACCTACAACCTTTACAGCACGCGGCCGGGCTCCAGCAACCCCGTGCGGATTCCCAGGGGCTCGCCAACGACACCTATAACCTTCCCAGCGCGCACACGGGCCCCAGCGACCACGCGCGGCGTCCCAGCAGGTGGCCAAACGACACCTGCCACCTTCCAAGCGAGCGAGCGGGGTCCCAGCGGCATGCCAAACGACACCTGACACCAACCCAGCACGCGTACGGGCCACAGCGACCCCACGCGGGGTACCAGAAGCTCGTCAAACGACCACTACAACCTTCCCAGCGCTCGCATGAGCCCCAGCGACCACGCGCGGGGTCCCAGCAGGTGGCCAAACGACACCTGCCACCTTCCATGCGTGCGTGTGGGGTCCGAGCGGCTCGCCAAACAACGCCTGCCACATTCCCATCGCACACACGACCCCAGTGACCCCGTGCGGGGTCCATCGGCTCGCCAAACGACACCTAGCACCTTCCCAGCGGGCGCGCGGGCCCCAGCGACCCCACTCGGTGTCCCAGCGGGTCGCCAAACGACACTTGCCACCTTCCCAGAGCGTGCACGAGCCCCAGCGACCACACACGGGGTCCCAGCGGCTCGCCAAACAACACCTGGCACCTTCCCAGCGCTCACGGGCACCCAGCGACCCCACGCGGTATCCCAAACAACATCTGCAACCATTCGAGCGCGGGCACGGGCCCAAGCGACCGCGCGCGTGGGGTCCCAGCGGCTCGCAAAACAACACCTGCCACCTTCCCAGCTCACGCACGACCCCAGTGACCCCGCGCGGGGTCCATCGGCTCGCCACACGACATCTGCAACCTCCCCAGCGCGCGCACGGGCAACAGCGACCCCGCGTGGGGTTCCAGCGGCTCGCCAAATGACACTTGGCAGCTTCCAAGCGTGCGCTCGGGGTCCCAATAGCTTGCCAAACAACACCTGCCACCTTCCAAGAGCGCGCGTGGGTCTCAGCGGCTCGCCAAATGACACCTGACACCTACCCAGCGAGCGTACGGACCCCAGTGACACAGCGCGGGGTCCCAGCGGCTCGCCAAACGACACCTGCCACCATCCAAGCGTGCTTGTGGGGTCACAGCAGGTCACCAAACGACACCTGCCACCTTTCTAGGGCGCTCACGAGCACCAGCGACCCCGCGCAGGGTCCCAGCAGCTTTCCAAAGGACACCTGCTACCTTCCCAGCGCATGCACAAGCCCCAGCGACCCCGCGCGGGGTCCCAGCGGCTCGCCAAATGACACCTGACATTTTTCCAGGGCGCACACAAGCCCCAGCAAACCCGCGCAGGGTCCAGGGTCTAGCCAAACGACACCTACAACCTTATCAGCATGCACACGGGCCCCAGCGACCACACACGTAGTCCCAGCGGCTCGCCAAACGACACCTACAACCTTCCCATCACGCGCACGGGCCCCAGAGACCCCGCGCGGGGTCCTGCGGCTCGCCAAACGACACCTTCAACCTTCCAGGCGCGTGCGCGGGGTCCCAGCGGCTCGCAAAACGACACCTACATCCTTCCCAGCGCGCATACCGGCCCCAGCGACCCCGACCGGGGTCCAGCGGCTCGCCACACAACATCTGCAACCTTCCCTGCGCGCGCAAGGGCCCCAGTGACTCCAAGCGGGGAACCAGCGGCTCCCCCAAATGACACCTACCACCTTCCAAGTGTGTGCTCGGGGACACAGCGGTTTGCCAAACGACACCTGCCACTTTCCCAGCGTGCGCACGAGCACCAGCGACCCTGCGCAAGGTCCCAGCTGCACAAAAAATGACACCTGCAACATCCCCGTCGCGAGCACGGGCCCCAGTGACCCTGCACGAGGTCCAGCGGCTTGCCAAACGACACCTGCCACCTTACAGGCGCGCGCTCGGGGTCCAAGAGGCTTGCCAAACGACACCTGACACCTACCCAGCACACGTACGGGCCACAGAGACCCCGCGCGGGGAACCAGAGGCTCGCCAAACAACTCCTACAACCTTCCCAGGGCTCTCATGAGCCCCAGCGACCCTGCGCGGGTTCCCAGAGGCTCGTCAAACGACATATGGCACCTTCCCAGAGAGCGCACGGGCCCCAGCAACCCCGCACGGGGTCCCAGCGGCTCGCCAAACAACATCTGCAACCATTCGAGCGCGGGCACGGGCCCAAGCGACCCCGCGCGGGGTCCAAGGGGCTCGCCAAAACACACCTACAACCATCCCAGCGCAAGCATGGGCCCCAGTGACCCCGTGCGGGGTCCATCGGCTCGCCACACGACATCTGCAACCTTCCCAGCGCGCGCACGGGCACCAGCGACCCCGCACAGATCCTAGTGGCTCACCAAACGACACATTGCACCTTTCCAGGGTGCTCACGAGCCCCAGGGACCCCGCGCGGTGTCCTAGCGGGTCGTCAAACGATATCTGCCAAATTCCCAGCGTGTGCACGAGCCCCAGCGAACCCGCGCAGGGTCCCAGCGGCTCGCCACACGACATCTGCAACCTTCCCAGTGCGCACACGGGCCCCAGCGACCATGCACGGGATCCCAGCAGCTCGCCTAACGAAACCTGCCACCATCCAAGCGCGCGCGCGGGGTCCCAGCGGCTCGCCAAATGACACCTGCCACCTTCCCAGCTCATGCACCAGCCCCAGCGAACCTGCACGGGGTTCCATGGGCTCGCCAAACAACACCTACAACCTTCCCAGCGCGCACACGGGCCCCAGCGACCACGCGCGGGATCCCAGCAGCTCGCCTAACGACACCTGCCACCATCCAAGCGTGCGCGCGGGGTCCCAGTGGCTCGCCAAATGAAACCTGCCACCTTCCCAGCTCATGCACCAGCCCCAGCGAACCTGCACGGGGTTCCATGGGCTCGCCAATGACACCTACAACCTTCCCAGCACGCACACGGGCCCCAGCGACCACACGCGGGATCCCAGCAGTTCGTCAAACGACACCTGCAACATTCCCAGCTCGTGCACGAGCCAAAGCGACCCAACGCGGGGTCCCAGAGGCTCACCAAACAACATCTGCCATCTTCCATGCGCGTGGGCGCGGTCCAAGCGGCTCGCTAAACGACACCTGCAACTTTCCCAGAGCGCGAACAGGCCCCAGCGACCCCGCACAGGTTCCCAGCGGGTCGCCAAACAACACCTGCAACATTCCCAGCGAAAGCACCGGCCCCAGCGACCCTGTGAGGGGTCCCAGAGGCTTGCCAAACGACATCTGCAACCTTCCCAGCACGCACACGTGCCCCAGCGACCCCGCGCAGGGTCCCAGAGGCTCGCCAAACAACATCTGCAAACATCCCAGGGTGCTCACGGCCCCCAGCGACCGAGCGTGTGGTCCCAGCAGCTCGCCAAACAACACCTACAACCTTCCCAGTGCGCGAACGGGTCCCAGCGACCACACGCATAGTCCCACGGCTCACTAAACGACACATACAACATTCCCATCACGCGCACGGGACCCAACGACTTCGCACGGGTTCCCAGCGGGTCGCCAAACGACACCTGCAACATTCCCAGCGCAAGCACGGGCCCCAGCGACCCCGCGCAAAGTCCAGCGGCTCGCCAAATGACACCTGCAACCTTCCCAGCGCGAGCACGGGCCACAGCGACCCCGCACAGGTCCCAGCGGCTCGCCAAACGACACATGGCACCTTTCCAGGGTGCACACGGGCCCCAGCAACCCCGCGTGGGGTCCCAGCGGGTCTCCAAACGACACCTGCAACATTCCCAGCTCGCGCACGAGCCCCAGCGACCCGGCACAGGTCCCATCGGCTCGCCAAATGACACATGGCACCTTTCCACCTGCCACCTTCCCAGCACGCGCACCAGCCCCAGCCAACCCGCGCGGGGTTCCAGGGGCTCGCCAAACGACACCTACAACCTTCCCAGGGAACACACGGGACCCAGCAAAGGCGCGAGGGATCCCAGCGGCTCGCCAAACGACACCTGCCACCTTCCCAACGCGCGTACGAGCCCCAGCGACCCCTCGCGGGGTTCCAGAGGCTCGCCAAACGACACCTACAACCTTCTGAGCGCGCGCACGGGCTACAGCGACCCCGTGCGGATTTCCAGCGGCTCACCAAACGGCACATACCACCTTCCCAGCACGCGCACCAGCCCCAGCCAACCCGCGCGGGGTTCCAGGGGCTCGCCAAACGACACCTTCAACCTTCCCAGCGTGCACACGGGCCCCAGCGACCACGCGCAGGGTTCTAGCAGCTCGCCAAACGACACCTGTAACCTTCCCAGTGCACGCACGAGCAGCAGCGACCCCGCGCGGGGTCCTAGAGGCTCGCCAAACGACATCTGCAACCATCCCAGGGCGCGCACAGGCCCCAGCGACTGTGCGCGTGGTCGCAGAGGCTCACCAAACGACACCTACAGCGCGCGCACGGGCCACAATGACCACACGCATAGTCCCATCGGCTCGCTAAACGACACCTACAACATTCCCAGCATGCGCACGAGCCCCAGCGACCCCGCGCGGGGTCCCAGAGGCTTGCCAAACGACACCTACAACCTTCCCATCGCGCGCATGGGCCCCAGCGACCCCGCGCGGGGTCCAAGCAGCTCGCCAAACGACACCTACAACCTTCCCAGCGCGCGCACGGCCCCAGCGACCAAACACGTAGTCCCAGCGGCTCGCCAAACGACACCTACAACATTCCCATCAAGCGCACGGGCCCCAGCGACCCCGCGCGGGGTCCAGCGGCTCGCCAAACGACACCTGCAACCTTCCCAGCGTGCAAACGGGCCCCAGCGACCCCGCACAGGTCCCAGCGGCTCGCCAAACGACACATGACAGCTTTCCAGGGTGCACACGGGCCCCAGCGAACCCGCGAGGGGTCCCAGCCGCTCGCCAAACGACACCTGCCACCTTCCCAGCGCGCGCACGAACCCCAGCAACCCCACGTGGGGTCCCAGCGGCTCGCCAAACGAGACCAGCAAGCTTTCCAGCGCGCGCACGAGCCCCAGCGACCCCGCGCCGGGTCCCAGAGGCTCGCCAAACAACACCTGCCACCTTTCCAGCGGCACGCACGGGCCCCAGAAGCTCGCCAAACGACACCTGCCACCTTTCCAGCGCGCACGAGCCCCAGCGACCCCGCGCGGGATCCCAGCAGCTCGCCAAACGACACCTGCCACCTTCCCAGCGTGCGCAAGAGCCCCAGCGACCCCACGCAGGGTCCCAACGGCTCGCCAAATGTCACCTACAACCTTCCCAGCGCGTGCACGGGACCCAGCGACCCCGTGCGAGGTCCTAGCGGCTCGCCAAACGACATCTGCAACCATCCCAGCGCACACACGGGCCATAGCTACCGCGCTCGTTGTCCCAACGGCTCTCCAAACGACTCCTACAACCTTCCCAGCGCACGCACGGATCCCAGCGACCTCGCGCGGGGTCCCAGCGGCTTGCCAAACGACACCTGCCACCTTCCCAGAACGCGCACGAGCCGCAGCGACCCCGCGCGGGATCCCAGCGACTCGCCAAACGACACCTAAAGCCTTCCCAGCGTATGCACGAGCCCCAGCGACCACGCGCGGGGTTCCACCGGATCACCAAACGACACCTGACACCATCCCAGCGCGCGCACGAACCCCAGCGACCCCGCGTGGGGTCCCAGAGCCTCGCCAAACGACATCTGCAACCTTCCCAGCGCGCGCAGAGTCCCCAGCGACCACGCGCGGTGTCCCAGCTACTTGCCAAACGACACCTGCCACCTTCCAAGCGCGCGCGTGGGGTCCCAGCGGCCCGCCAAACGACACCTGCCACGTTCCCAGCGTTCGCACAGGCCCCAGCGACCCAGACTGGGTTCCCAACGGCTCTCCAAACGACACCTACAACCTTCCCAGCGCGTGCACGGGCCCCAGTGACCCGCGCAGGGACCCAGCAGGCTTACGAAACGACATCTGCAACAATCCCAGCGCGCACGGGCCCCAGCGACTCCGCGCGGGATCCCAGCAGCTCTCCAAACGACACCTGCCACCTTCCAAGCGTGCGCAAGAGCCCCAGCGAACCCGCGCGGGATCCCAGCAGCTCGCCAAACGACACCTGCCACCTTCCCAGGGCATGCACAGGCCCCAGCGACCCTGCGCGGGGTCCCAGCGGCTCGCAAAACGACACCTGCCACCTTCCCAGCTGCATACGAGCCCCATCGACCCCACGCAGGGTCCCAGCGGGTCACCAAACGACACCTGCA
The DNA here is from genome assembly GCA_030684275.1 of Acipenser oxyrinchus oxyrinchus. Taxonomy (NCBI): domain Eukaryota; kingdom Metazoa; phylum Chordata; class Actinopteri; order Acipenseriformes; family Acipenseridae; genus Acipenser; species Acipenser oxyrinchus. Next base: position 4,477,874 of record CM060275.1, read on the forward strand.
ACCTTCACAGCGCGCGCGAGGCCCCAGCGACCCACGCGGGTCCCAGCGGCTCGCCAAACGACACCTGCAACCTTCCCAGTGCGCACACGGGCCCCAGCGACCCGCGCAGGGTCCCAGCGGCTCACCAAACGACACCCTCCACCTTCCAAGCGCACAGCCCCAGCGACCCGCAGGGTCCCAGCGGCTCGCCAAACGACACCTGCCACCTTCCCAGCGCGCGCACGGGCCCCAGCGACCCCGCGGGGTCCCAGCGGCTCGCCAAACGACACCTGCCACCTTCCCAGCGCGCGCACGGCCCCAGCGACCCGCGCGGGTCCCAGCGGCTCGCCAAACGACACCTGCAACCTTCCCAGCATGCGCACGGGCCCCAGCGACCCACGCGGGGTCCCAGCGGCTCGCCAAACGACACCTGCCACCTTCCCAGCGCGCACGGCCCCAGCGACCCGCGCGGGTCCCAGCGGCTCGCCAAACGACACCTGCCACCTTCCCAGGCGCGCACAGGCCCCAGCGACCCCGCGGGGTCCCAGCGGCTCGCCAAACGACACCTGCCACCTTCCCAGCGCGCACAGAGCCCCAGCGACCCCGCTGGGTCCCAGCGGCTCGCCAAACGACACCTGCAACCTTCCCAGCATGCGCAGCGGCCCCAGCGACCACGCGGGGTCCCAGCGGCTCGCCAAACGACACCTGCCACCTTCCCAGCGCGCACGGGACCCAGCGACCCCTCACGGGATCCCAGTGGCTCACCAAACGACACGTGCCATATTCCCAGCGCGCGTACGGGCCCCTGCGCGGGGTCCAAGAGGCTCGCCAAACGACATCTGCAACCATCCCAAGGCGCGCACGGGCCCCAGCGACCCCGCGGGTCCCAGCGGCTCGCCAAACGACACCTGCCACCTTCCCAGCGCGCACACGGGCCCCAGCGACCCGCGCGGGGTCCCAGCGGCTCGCCAAACGACACCTGCAACCTTCCCAGCAGCGCACGGGCCCCAGCGACCCCGCGGGGTCCCAGCGGCTCGCCAAACGACACCTGCCACCTTCCCAGCGCGCGCACGGACCCCAGCGACCATCGCGGGGTCCCAGCGGCTCGCCAAACGACACCTGCAACCTTCCCAGCGCGCGACGGGCCCCAGCGACCCCGCGGGGTCCCAGCGGCTCGCCAAACGACACCTGCCACCTTTCCAGCGCGCAGCCCAGCGACCGCGGGTCCCAGCGGCTCGCCAAACGACACCTGCAACCTTCCCAGCGCGCACGAGCCCCAGCGACCTCGCGAGGGGTCCATCGGCTCACCACATGACATCTGCAACCTTCCCAGCACGCGCACGGGCCCCAGCGACCTCGCGAGGGGTCCATCGGCTCGCCAAACGACATCTGCAACCTTCCCAGCACGCGCACGGGCCCCAGCGACCCCGCGCTGGGTACAGCGGCTCGCCAAACAACACCTGCAACCTTCCCAGCGCACGCACGAGCCCCAGCGACCCCGCACGGGGTCCCAGCGGCTCGCCAAACGACACCTGCAGACTTCCCAGCGCGACCACGAGCCCCAGCGACCCGCGCGGGTCCCAGCGGCTCGCCAAACGACACCTGCAACCTTCCCAGCGCGCACGGGCCCCAGCGACCCACGCGGGTCCCAGCGGCTCGCCAAACGACACCTGCAACCTTCCCAGCGCAGCGCACGGCCCCAGCGACCCCGCAGGGTCCCAGCGGCTCGCCAAACGACACCTACAACCTTCCCAGCGCGCAACGGGCCCCAGCGACCCCACGCGGGTTCCCAGCAGTCGCCAAACGACACCTGCAACATTCCCAGCGCGAGCACAGGCCCCAGCGACCCCGCACAGGTCCCAGCGGCTCGCCAAACGACACATGGCACCTTTCCAGGGCGCACACGGGCCCCAGCCACCCCTCACGGGGTCCCAGCGGGTCGCCAAAGACACCTGCAACATTCCCAGCTCGAGCACAAGCCCCAGCGAGCCCGCGCGGGGTCCAGCGGCTCACCAAACGACACCTGCAACCTTCCCAGCACGCGAACGGGCCCCATCGACCCCGCACGGGTTCCCGGCGGGTCGCCAAACAACATCTTCAACATTCCCAGGCGCGCACGGGCCCCAGCGACCCGCGCGGGTCCCAGCGGCTCGCCAAACGACACTTACAACCTTCCCAGCGCACGCACGGCCCCAGCGACCCCGCATGGATTCCTAGCGGCTCGCCAAACGACACCTGCCACCTTCCCAGCCGCGCACGAGCCCCAGCGACCCACGCGGGGTCCCAGCGGCTCGCCAAACGACACCTGCAACCTTCCCAGCGCGCAACGAGCCCCAGCGACCCGCGCGGGGTCCCAGCGGCTCGCCAAATGACATCTACAATCTTCCCAGCGTGCGCACGAACCCCAGCGACCACGCGCGGTGTCCCAGCGGCTCGACAAACGACACCTGCCACCTTCCCGCCCGGGATCACAGGGGCTAGCCAAACGACACCTGGCACCTTTCCAGGGCACACACGGGCCCCAGCGACCACGCGCGGTGTCCCAGCGGCTCGACAAACGACACCTGCCACCTTCCCGCCCGGGATCACAGGGGCTAGCCAAACGACACCTGGCACCTTTCCAGGGCACACACGGGCCCCATCGACCCCGCGTGGGGTCCCAGGGGCTCGCCAAACGACACCTGCCACCTTCCCAGCTCGCACAGGAGCCCCAGCGACCCCGTGCCGGGTCCCAGCGGCTCGCCAAACGACACCTGCCACCTTCCCAGCGCGCGCACGAGCCCCAGCGACCCGCGCAGGGTCCCAGCGGCTCGCCAAACGACACCTGCAACCTTCCCAGCGCGCACAGAGCCCCAGCGACCCCGCGGGGTCCCAGCGGCTCGCCAAACGACACCTGCCACCTTCCCAGCGCGCGCACGGCCCCAGCGACCCCGCGGGGTCCCAGCGGCTCGCCAAACGACACCTGCAACCTTCCCAGCGCACGCACGGGCCCCAGCGACCCGCGCGGGTCCCAGCGGCTCGCCAAACGACACCTGCAACCTTCCCAGCGCGCACGGGCCCCAGCGACCCCGCGGGGTCCCAGAGGGTCTCCAAACGAAACCTGCAACCTTCCTAGCGCGCACGGGCCCTAGCGACCCCGCGCGGGTTTCCAGCGGCTCACCAAACGATACCTGCCACCTTCCCAGCGCGCGACGAGCCCCAGCGACCCGCGCGGGTCCCAGAGGCTCGCCAAATGACACCTACATCCTTCCCAGTGCGCGCACGGGCCCCAGCGACCATGCGCGGGTCACAGAGAATCGCCAAACGACACCTGCCACCTTCCCAGCGCACGGCCCAGCGACCGCGGGGTCCCAGCGGCTCGCCAAACGACACCTGCCACCTTCCCAGCGAGCACATGAGCCCCAGCAACCCCGCGCGTGGTCCCAATGGCTCGCCAAACGACACATACAACCTTCCCAGCGCGCGCACGGGACCCAGCGACCCACGCGGTGTACCAGCGGCTCGCCAAACGACACCTGCCACCTTCCCAGCGCGCACGGGCCCCAGCGACCCCGCGGGGTCCCAGCGGCTCGCCAAACGACACCTGCAACCTTCGCCGCGCGCACGGGCCCCAGCGACCTCGTGCTCGCTCCCAGCGGCTCGCCAAACGACACCTGCCACCTTCCCAGCTGCGCACGGGCCCCAGCGACCCCGCGGGGTCCCAGCGGCTCGCCAAACGACACCTGCCAACTTCCCAGTGCGCGCACGGCCCCAGCGACCCCGCACAGGTTCTCAGCGGCTCGCAAAACGACATCTGCAGCCTTCCCAGCGCGCGCACGGGCCCCAGCGACCCACGCGGGGTCCCAGCGGCTCGCCAAACGACACCTGCAACCTTCCCAGCGCGCACGGGCCCCAGCGACCCGCGCGGGTCCAAGCGGCTTGCCAAACGACACCTGCCACCTTCCCAGCGCGCGCAAGGGACCCAGCGACCCCGCAGGGTCCCAGCGGCTCGCCAAACGACACCTGCAACCTTCCCAGCGCGCACGGGCCCCAGCGACCCCGCGGGGTCCCAGCGGCTCACCAAACGACACCTGCCACCTTCCAAGCGCGCACGAGACCCAGCGACCCCGCACGGGGTCCCAGCGGCTCACCAAACGACACCTGCCAACTTCCAAGCGCGCACGAGACCCAGCGACCCCGCGCGGGTCCCAGCGGCTCGCCAAACGACACCTGCAACCTTCCCAGCGCGCACGGGCCCCAGCGACCCCGCGGGGTCCCAGCGGCTCGCCAAACGACACCTGCAACCTTCCCAGCGCGCACGGGCCCCAGCGACCCGCGCGGGTCCCAGCGGCTCGCCAAACGACACCTGCAACCTTCCCAGCGCGCGACGGGCCCCAGCGACCCGCGCGGGTCCCAGCGGCTCGCCAAACGACACCTGCAACCTTCCCAGCGCGCACGGGCCCCAGCGACCCGCGCAGGGTCCCAGCGGCTCGCCAAACGACACCTGCAACCTTCCCAGCGCGCACGGGCCCCAGCGACCCGCGCGGGTCCCAGCGGCTCGCCAAACGACACCTGCCACCTTCCCAGCGCACGCACAGGCCCCAGCGACCCGCGCGGGTCCCAGCGGCTCGCCAAACGACACCTGCAACCTTCCCAGCGCGCGCACGGGCCCCAGCGACCCCGCGGGGTCCCAGCGGCTCGCCAAACGACACCTGCAACCTTCCCAGCGCGCGCACGGGCCCCAGCGACCCCGCGGGGTCCCAGCGGCTCGCCAAACGACACCTGCAACCTTCCCAGCGCGCACGGGCCCCAGCGACCCCGCGGGGTCCCAGCGGCTCGCCAAACGACACCTGCAACCTTCCCAGCGCGCACGGGCCCCAGCGACCCGCGCGGGGTCCCAGCGGCTCGCCAAACGACACCTGCCACCTTCCAGCAGCAGCCAGCGACGCGGGGTCCCAGCGGCTCGCCAAACGACACCTGCCACCTTCCAGCGCGCAGCGCGCGGGGTCCCAGCGGCTCGCCAAACGACACCTGCCACCTTCCCAGCGCGCGCACGGGCCCCAGCGACCCGCGCGGGTCCCAGCGGCTCGCCAAACGACACCTGCAACCTTCCCAGCGCGCGCACGGGCCCCAGCGACCCCGCAGGGTCCCAGCGGCTCGCCAAACGACACCTGCAACCTTCCCAGCGCGCACGGGCCCCAGCGACCCCGCGGGGTCCCAGCGGCTCGCCAAACGACACCTGCCACCTTCCCAGCGCGCACGGGCCCCAGCGACCCCGCGCGGGTCCCAGCGGCTCGCCAAACGACACCTGCAACCTTCCCAGCGCGCACGGGCCCCAGCGACCCGCGCGGGTCCCAGCGGCTCGCCAAACGACACCTGCAACCTTCCCAGCGCGCACGGGCCCCAGCGACCCCGCGGGGTCCCAGCGGCTCGCCAAACGACACCTGCAACCTTCCCAGCGCGCACGGGCCCCAGCGACCCGCGCGGGTCCCAGCGGCTCGCCAAACGACACCTGCAACCTTCCCAGCGCGCACGAGCCCCAGCGACCCGCGCGGGTCCCAGCGGCTCGCCAAACGACACCTGCAACCTTCCCAGCGCGCACGGGCCCCAGCGACCACGCGGGGTCCCAGCGGCTCGCCAAACGACACCTGCCACCTTCCCAGCGCGCACGGCCCCAGCGACCCGCGGGTCCCAGCGGCTCGCCAAACGACACCTGCAACCTTCCCAGCGTGTGAACGGGCCCCAGCGACCCCGCCCGGGGTACCAGAGGCTTGCCAAGGGACACCTACAAGTTTCCCAGCGCGCGCACGGGCCCCAGCGACCCCGCGCGGGTCCCAGCGGCTCGCCAAACGACACCTGCAACCTTCCCAGCGCGCACGGGCCCCAGCGACCCGCGCGGGTCCCAGCGGCTGGCAAACGACACCTACAACCTTCCAATCATGCGCACGGGCCCCAGCGACCCCGCACAGGGTCCCAGCGGCTCGCCAAACGACATCTGCAACCTTCCCAGCGCGCGCACGGCCCCAGCGACCCCGCGCGGGATCCCCGCGGTTCGCCAATCGACACCTACAACCTTCCCAGCGCGTGCACTGGCCCCAGCGACCCCGCGCAAGGTCTAAGCGGCTCGCCAAACAACATATGCAACCTTCCCAGCGCACGCATGGGCCCCAGCGACCCCGCGCGGGTCCCAGCGGCTCGCCAAACGACACCTGCAACCTTCCCAGCGCGCACGGGCCCCAGCGACCCCGCGGGGTCCCAGCGGCTCGCCAAACGACACCTGCAACCTTCCCAGCGCGCGCACGAGCCCCAGCGACCCGCGCGGGTCCCAGCGGCTCGCCAAACGACACCTGCAACCTTCCCAGCGCGCACGGGCCCCAGCGACCCACGCGGGTCCCAGCGGCTCGCCAAACGACACCTGCAACCTTCCCAGCGCGCACGGGCCCCAGCGACCCGCGCGGGTCCCAGCGGCTCGCCAAACGACACCTGCCACCTTCCCAGCGCAGGGCGCAGGGTCCCAGCGGCTCGCCAAACGACACCTGCCACCTTCCAGCGCAGCGCGCGGGTCCCAGCGGCTCGCCAAACGACACCTGCAACCTTCCCAGCGCGCACGGGCCCCAGCGACCCCGCGGGGTCCCAGCGGCTCGCCAAACGACACCTGCAACCTTCCCAGCGCGCACGGGCCCCAGCGACCCGCGCGGGGTCCCAGCGGCTCGCCAAACGACACCTGCAACCTTCCCAGCGCGCGCACGGCCCCAGCGACCCGCGCGGGTCCCAGCGGCTCGCCAAACGACACCTACAACCTTCCCAGCGCGTGCACTGGCCCCAGCGACCCCGCGCAAGGTCTAAGCGGCTCGCCAAACAACATATGCAACCTTCCCAGCGCACGCATGGGCCAAAGTGACCCGCGCAGGGTACAACAGCACGCAACATGACACCTGCCACCATCCCAGCGCGTGCACAAGCCCCAGCGACCCCGGGCGTTGTCCCAGCAGATCGCCAAATGACACCTACAACCTTCCCAGCGCGTGCACGGGCCCCAGCGACCCCGCGCGGGGTCCCATCGGCTCGCCAAACGACATCTGCAACCTTCCCAGCGCGCACACGGGCCCCAGCGACCCGCGCGGGTCCCAGCGGCTCGCCAAACGACACCTGCCACCTTCCCAGCGCGCACGGCCCAGCGACCCGCGGGTCCCAGCGGCTCGCCAAACGACACCTGCAACCTTCCCAGCGCGCGCACGGGCCCCAGCGACCCGCGCGGGTCCCAGCGGCTCGCCAAACGACACCTGCAACCTTCCCAGCGCGCACACGGCCCCAGCGACCCCGCGCGGGTCCCAGCGGCTCGCCAAACGACACCTGCAACCTTCCCAGCGCGCGCACGGGCCCCAGCGACCCCGCGGGGTCCCAGCGGCTCGCCAAACGACACCTGCAACCTTCCCAGCGCGCACGGGCCCCAGCGACCCCGCGGGGTCCCAGCGGCTCGCCAAACGACACCTGCAACCTTCCCAGCGCGCACGGGCCCCAGCGACCCCGCGGGGTCCCAGCGGCTCGCCAAACGACACCTGCAACCTTCCCAGCGCGCGCACGGGCCCCAGCGACCCGCGCGGGTCCCAGCGGCTCGCCAAACGACACCTGCAACCTTCCCAGCGCGCACAGGCCCCAGCGACCCGCGCGGGTCCCAGCGGCTCGCCAAACGACACCTGCAACCTTCCCAGCGCGCGCACGGGCCCCAGCGACCCGCGCGGGTCCCAGCGGCTCGCCAAACGACACCTGCAACCTTCCCAGCGCGCGCACGGGCCCCAGCGACCCGCGCGGGTCCCAGCGGCTCGCCAAACGACACCTGCAACCTTCCCAGCGCGCGCACGGGCCCCAGCGACCCGCGCGGGTCCCAGCGGCTCGCCAAACGACACCTGCAACCTTCCCAGCGCGCGCACGGGCCCCAGCGACCCGCGCGGGTCCCAGCGGCTCGCCAAACGACACCTAAAACCTTCCCAGCGCGCGCACGGGCCCCAGTGAACCCGCGCAGGGTCCCAGCTACTCGCCAAACGACACCTACCACCTTTCCATGGCGCGCAAAGGCCCAAGCGACCCGGCGCGGGGTCCCAGCAGCTCGCCAATCGACACCTGCAACCTTCCCAGCGCGCACGGGCCCCAGCGACCCCGCGGGGTCCCAGCGGCTCGCCAAACGACACCTGCAACCTTCCCAGCGCGCACGGGCCCCAGCGACCCGCGCGGGTCCCAGCGGCTCGCCAAACGACACCTGCAACCTTCCCAGCGCGCACGGGCCCCAGCGACCCGCGCGGGGTCCCAGCGGCTCGCCAAACGACACCTGCAACCTTCCCAGCGCGCACGGGCCCCAGCGACCACGCGCGGGTCCCAGCGGCTCGCCAAACGACACCTGCAACCTTCCCAGCGCGCACACGGCCCCAGCGACCCCGCGCGGGTCCCAGCGGCTCGCCAAACGACACCTGCAACCTTCCCAGCGCGCACGAGCCCCAGCGACCCGCGCGGGGTCCCAGCGGCTCGCCAAACGACACCTGCAACCTTCCCAGCGCGCACGGGCCCCAGCGACCCCGCGGGGTCCCAGCGGCTCGCCAAACGACACCTGCAACCTTCCCAGCGCGCGCACGAGCCCCAGCGACCCGCGCGGGTCCCAGCGGCTCGCCAAACGACATCTGCAACCTTCCCAGCGCGCGCACGGGCCCCAGCGACCCCGCGGGGTCCCAGCGGCTCGCCAAACGACACCTGCAACCTTCCCAGCGCGCGACGAGCCCCAGCGACCCGCGCGGGTCCCAGCGGCTCGCCAAACGACACCTGCAACCTTCCCAGCGCGCGCACGGCCCCAGCGACCCGCGCGGGTCCCAGCGGCTCGCCAAACGACACCTGCAACCTTCCCAGCGCGCGCACGGGCCCCAGCGACCCGCGCGGGTCCCAGCGGCTCGCCAAACGACACCTGCAACCTTCCCAGCGCGCGCACGGGCCCCAGCGACCCGCGCGGGTCCCAGCGGCTCGCCAAACGACACCTGCCACCTTCCCAGCGCGCACGGGCCCCAGCGACCCGCGCGGGGTCCCAGCGGCTCGCCAAACGACACCTGCAACCTTCCCAGCGCGCACGGGCCCCAGCGACCCGCGCGGGTCCCAGCGGCTCGCCAAACGACACCTGCAACCTTCCCAGCGCGCGCACGGGCCCCAGCGACCCGCGCGGGGTCCCAGCGGCTCGCCAAACGACACCTGCAACCTTCCCAGCGCGCACGGGCCCCAGCGACCCCGCGCGGGTCCCAGCGGCTCGCCAAACGACACCTGCAACCTTCCCAGCGCGCACGGGCCCCAGCGACCCGCGCGGGTCCCAGCGGCTCGCCAAACGACACCTGCAACCTTCCCAGCGCGCACGGGCCCCAGCGACCCGCGCGGGTCCCAGCGGCTCGCCAAACGACACCTGCAACCTTCCCAGCGCGCGCACGGGCCCCAGCGACCCGCGCGGGTCCCAGCGGCTCGCCAAACGACACCTGCAACCTTCCCAGCGCGCACAGGCCCCAGCGACCCGCGCGGGGTCCCAGCGGCTCGCCAAACGACACCTGCAACCTTCCCAGCGCGCGCACGGCCCCAGCGACCCCGCGGGGTCCCAGCGGCTCGCCAAACGACACCTGCCACCTTCCCAGCGCGCGCACGGCCCCAGCGACCCGCGCGGGGTCCCAGCGGCTCGCCAAACGACACCTGCAACCTTCCCAGCGCAGCACGAGCCCCAGCGACCCCGCGGGGTCCCAGCGGCTCGCCAAACGACACCTGCAACCTTCCCAGCGCGCACGGGCCCCAGCGACCCGCGCGGGTCCCAGCGGCTCGCCAAACGACACCTACAACCTTCCCAGCGCGCACGGAACCCAGCGACCACCCGCGGGGTCCCAGCGGCTCGCCAAACGATGCCTGGCACCTTTCCAGGGTGCGCACGGGCCCCAGCGACCCCGCGCGGGGCCCCAGCGGCTCGTCAAACGACATCTGCCACCTTCTCAGCGTGCGCACGAGCCCCAGCGACCGAGTGCATGGTCCCAGCGACTCGCCAAACGACACCTACAGCCTTCCCGGCGCACGCACGGACCAAAGCGACCCTGCGCAGGGTCCCAGCGGCTCGCCAAACGACACCTACAACCTTCCCAGCGCGTGCACGGGCCCCAGCGACCCCGCGCGTGGGGTCCAAGCGGCTCGCCAAACGACACCTACAACCTTCCCAGCGCGCGCACGGCCCCAGCGACCCCGCGGGGTCCCAGCGGCTCGCCAAACGACACCTGCAACCTTCCCAGCGCGCGCACGGGCCCCAGCGACCCCGCGCGGGTCCCAGCGGCTCGCCAAACGACACCTGCAACCTTCCCAGCGCGCGACGGCCCCAGCGACCCGCGCGGGTCCCAGCGGCTCGCCAAACGACACCTGCAACCTTCCCAGCGCGCGCACGGGCCCCAGCGACCCGCGCGGGTCCCAGCGGCTCGCCAAACGACACCTGCAACCTTCCCAGCGCGCGCACGGGCCCCAGCGACCCACGCGGGGTCCCAGCGGCTCGCCAAACGACACCTGCAACCTTCCCAGCGCGCACAGGCCCCAGCGACCCGCGCGGGGTCCCAGCGGCTCGCCAAACGACACCTGCAACCTTCCCAGCGCGCACGGGCCCCAGCGACCCGCGCGGGTCCCAGCGGCTCGCCAAACGACACCTGCAACCTTCCCAGCGCGCACGGGCCCCAGCGACCCGCGCGGGTCCCAGCGGCTCGCCAAACGACACCTGCAACCTTCCCAGCGCGCACGAGCCCCAGCGACCCGCGCGGGGTCCCAGCGGCTCGCCAAACGACACCTGCAACCTTCCCAGCGCGCACGGGCCCCAGCGACCCGCGCGGGTCCCAGCGGCTTGCCAAACAACACCTGCCACCTTCCCAGCATGCGCACGGGACCCAGCGACCCCTCACGGGATCCCAGTGGCTCACCAAACGACACCTGCAACCTTCCCAGCGCGCGCACGAGCCCCAGCGACCCGCGCGGGGTCCCAGCGGCTCGCCAAACGACACCTGCAACCTTCCCAGCGCACGCACGGCCCCAGCGACCCGCGCGGGTCCCAGCGGCTCGCCAAACGACATCTGCAACCATCCCAAGGCGCACACGGGCCCCAGCGACCACGCGCGTGGTCCCAGTGGCTCGCCAAACGGCACCTACATCCTTACCAGCGCACACACGGGCCCCAGCGACCCGCGCGGGTCCCAGCGGCTCGCCAAACGACACCTGCAACCTTCCCAGCGCGCACGGCCCCAGCGACCCGCGCAGGGTCCCAGCGGCTCGCCAAACGACACCTGCAACCTTCCCAGCGCGCACGGGCCCCAGCGACCCGCGCAGGGTCCCAGCGGCTCGCCAAACGACACCTGCAACCTTCCCAGCGCGCACGGGCCCCAGCGACCCGCGCGGGTCCCAGCGGCTCGCCAAACGACACCTGCAACCTTCCCAGCGCGCACGAGCCCCAGCGACCCCGCAGGGTCCCAGCGGCTCGCCAAACGACACCTGCAACCTTCCCAGCGCGCACGGGCCCCAGCGACCCCGCGGGGTCCCAGCGGCTCGCCAAACGACACCTGCAACCTTCCCAGCGCGCGCACGGGCCCCAGCGACCCCGCAGGGTCCCAGCGGCTCGCCAAACGACACCTGCAACCTTCCCAGCGCGCACGGGCCCCAGCGACCCGCGCGGGTCCCAGCGGCTCGCCAAACGACACCTGCAACCTTCCCAGCGCACGCACGGGCCCCAGCGACCCGCGCGGGTCCCAGCGGCTCGCCAAACGACACCTGCAACCTTCCCAGCGCGCGCACGAGCCCCAGCGACCCGCGCGGGGTCCCAGCGGCTCGCCAAACGACACCTGCAACCTTCCCAGCGCGCACGGGCCCCAGCGACCCCGCGGGGTCCCAGCGGCTCGCCAAACGACACCTGCCACCTTCCCAGCGCACGCACGGGCCCCAGCGACCCGCGCGGGTCCCAGCGGCTCGCCAAACGACACCTGCAACCTTCCCAGCGCGCACGAGCCCCAGCGACCCGCGCGGGTCCCAGCGGCTCGCCAAACGACACCTGCAACCTTCCCAGCGCGCACGGGCCCCAGCGACCCGCGCGGGTCCCAGCGGCTCGCCAAACGACACCTGCAACCTTCCCAGCGCGCACGGGCCCCAGCGACCACGCGCGGGTCCCAGCGGCTCGCCAAACGACACCTGCAACCTTCCCAGCGCGCACGGGCCCCAGCGACCCCGCGGGGTCCCAGCGGCTCGCCAAACGACACCTGCCACCTTCCCAGCGCACGCACGAGCCCCAGCGACCCACGCGGGTCCCAGCGGCTCGCCAAACGACACCTGCAACCTTCCCAGCGCGCGACGGGCCCCAGCGACCCGCGCGGGTCCCAGCGGCTCGCCAAACGACACCTGCAACCTTCCCAGCGCGCGACGGGCCCCAGCGACCCGCGCGGGTCCCAGCGGCTCGCCAAACGACACCTGCAACCTTCCCAGCGCGCGACGGGCCCCAGCGACCCCGCGGGGTCCCAGCGGCTCGCCAAACGACACCTGCCACCTTCCCAGCGCACGCACGGGCCCCAGCGACCCCGCGGGGTCCCAGCGGCTCGCCAAACGACACCTGCAACCTTCCCAGCGCGCGCACGGGCCCCAGCGACCCCGCGGGGTCCCAGCGGCTCGCCAAACGACATCTTCAACCTTCCCAGCGCGCGCACGGGCCCCAGCGACCCCGCAGGGTCCCAGCGGCTCGCCAAACGACACCTGCCACCTTCCCAGCGCGCGACGAGCCCCAGCGACCCGCGCGGGTCCCAGCGGCTCGCCAAACGACACCTGCAACCTTCCCAGCGCGCACGGGCCCCAGCGACCCGCGCAGGGTCCCAGCGGCTCGCCAAACGACACCTGCCACCTTCCCAGCGCACGGCCCCAGCGACCCCGCGGGTCCCAGCGGCTCGCCAAACGACACCTGCCACCTTCCCAGCGCGCGCACGAGCCCCAGCGACCCGCGCGGGGTCCCAGCGGCTCGCCAAACGACACCTGCAACCTTCCCAGCGCACCCACGGGCCCCAGCGACCCCGCGCGGGTCCCAGCGGCTCGCCAAACGACACCTGCCACCTTCCCAGCGCGCGACGGGCCCCAGCGACCCCGCGCAGGGTCCCAGTGGGTCGCCAAACGACTCCTGCAACCTTCCCAGCGCGCGCAGGAGCCTCAGCTACCCCGCGCGGAGTCCCAGAGGCTCGCCAAATGACACCTGCAAACTTCCAAGCGTGCTCACAGACCCCAGCGACCCCGCACGGGGTCCCAGCGGCTTGCCAAACGACACCTGCCACCTTCCCAGAGCGCGTAGGAGCCCCAGCGACCCCGCGCTGGGTCCCAGAGGCTCGCCAAACGACACATGCCAACTTCCAAGCGTGTGCACAGGCCCCAGCGACCCCGCCCGGGGACCCAGAGGCTCGCCAAACAACACCTGCCACCTTCCAAGCTTGCGTACGGGGCCCAGCGACCCCGCGCTGGGTCCCAGCGGCTCGCCGAACAACATCTGCAACCTTCCCAGCGCACGCAGAGGCCCCAGCAACCCCGCGTGGATTCCCAGCGGTTCGCAAAACGACACCTGCCAGCTTCCCAGAGCGCACACGAGCCACAGCGACCCCGCGCAGGGTCCTGGCGGCTCGCCAAACGACATCTGCAACCATCCCAGCGCGCGTAAGGGTCCCAGCGACCCCGCGAGGTGTCCCAGCGGCTCGCCAAACAACACCTACAACCTTCCCAGCGCCCGCACAGGCCCCAGCGACCCCGCGCGGTTTCCAAGCGGCTCGCCAAACGACACCTACAACCTTCCCAGCGCACGCATGAGCCCCAGCGACCGCGCACAGGGTCCCAGCGGCTCGCCAAACGACACCTACAACCTTCCCAGCAGGCAAAGACCCCAGCGACCCCGCGCAGGGTCCCAGCAGCTCGCCAAACGACACCTACAACCTTCCAGCAGCGCCAGCGACGCGGGGTCCCAGTGGCTCGCCAATTGACACCTGCCTCTTTCTCAGAACGCGCACGAGCCCCAGCGACCCGCGCGGGGTCCCAGAGGCTCACCAAACGACACCTGCCACCTTTCCAGCATGCGCAAGAGCCCCAGCGACCCCGCGCAGGGTCCCAGCGGCTCGCCAAATGACATCTGCAACCTTCCCAGCGCGAGCACAAGCCCCAACAACCTCACGCGGGGTACCAGCGGCTCGCCAAACGACACCTACAACCTTCCCAGCACGCGCAGGACCCCAGCAACCACGCACGGGTTCCAAGCGGCTCACTACCCCACGCTGGGTCCCAGTGTCTCACCAAACAACACCTGGCACCTTTCCAGTGCGCGCACGGGCCCCAGCGACCCCGCCTGGGGTCCCAGAGGCACGCCAAACGACACCTGCCACCTTCCAAGCTCGCCCACGGGCTCCAGAGGCTCGCCAAACGACACCTACAACCTTCCCAGACTGCGCACGGGCCCCAGCGACCCCCCCCGGCGTCACAGCGGCTCGCCAAACGAAACCTGGCAACTTTCCAAGCTGAAGACGGGCCCCAGCGACCGCGCTCGGGTCCCAGCGGCTCGCCAAACGACACCTACAACCTTCCCAGCACGCGCACGGACCCCAGCGACCCCATGCGAGGTCCCAGCAGCTCGCCAAACGACACCTACAACCTTCCCAGCACGTGCACGGGCCCCAGCGTACCCGCGTGGATTCCCAGCGGTTCGCAAAACGACACCTGCCAGCTTCCCAGAGCACACACGAGCCCAAGCGACCCCGCGCTGGGTCCCAGCGGCTCGCCGAACAACATCTGCAACCTTCCCAGCGCGCGCAGAGGCCCAAGCAACCCCGCGTGGATTCCCAGCGGCTCGCAAAACGACACCTGCCAGCTTCCCAGAGCACACACGAGCCCAAGCGACCCCGTGAGGGGTCCCAGCGGCTCGCCAAACGGCACCTAAAACCTTACCAGTGTACGCAAGAGCCCCAGCGACCGTGCACAGGGTCCTAGCGGTTCGCCAAACGACACCTACAACCTTCTCAGGGCGGGCACAGACCCCAGTGACCCTGCGCGGGGTCCAAGCAGCTTGCCAAACGACACCTGCCACCTTCGAAGCGCGCACGTGGGGTACCAGCGGCCCGCCAAACGACACCTGCCACCTTCCCAGATTGCGCACGAGCTCCAGCAACCCCGCGTGGAATCCCAGAGGCTCACCAAACGACACCTGCCACCTTCCCAGCATGCGCAGGAGCCCCAGCGACCCCGCGCAGGGTCCCAGGTCCTCGCCAAATGACACCTACAACCTTCCCAGCGCATGCACGGGCCCCAGCGACCACGCGCGGTGTCCCAGTGGCTCGCCAAACGACACCTACAACCTTCCCAGCACGCGCAAGGACCCCAGCAACCACGCACGGGTTCCAAGCGGCTCACTACCCTACGCGGGGTCCCAGTGTCTCACCAAACAACACCTGGCACCTTTCCAGTGCGCGCACGAGCCCCAGCGACCCCGCCTGGGGACCCAAAGGCTCGCCAAACGACACCTGCCACCTTCCAAGCTCGCTCACGGGCTCCAGAGGCACGCCAAATAACACCTACAACCTTCCCAGAGCGTGCACGGGCCCCTGCGACCCCGTACGTGGTCCCAGCGGCTCACCAAACGACACATGGCACCTTTCCAAGCTGAAGACGGGCCCCAGCGACCGTGCTCGTTGTCCCAGCGGCTCGCCAAACGACACCTACAACCTTCCCAGCACGCGCACGGACCCCAGCGACCCCATGCGAGGTCCCAGCAGCTCGCCAAACGACACCTACAACCTTCCCAGCACGTGCACGGGCCCCAGCGTACCCGCGTGGATTCCCAGTGGCACGCAAAATGACACCTGCCATCTTGCCAGCCCACGCACGAGCCCAAGCGACCACGCACAGGGTCCCAGGGCCTCGCAAAATGACATCTACAATCTTCCCAGCGTGCGCACGGACCCCACCGACCACGCGCGGTGTCCCAGCTGCTCGCCAAACGACACCTGCCACCTTCCCAGCGGACACACTAGCCCCAGCGACCCCGCCCGGGATCCCAGGGGCTCGCCATACGACACCCGGCACCTTTCAAGGGCACACACGGGACCCAGCGACCCCGCGCAGGGTCAGAGCGGGTCACCAAACGACACCTGCAACCTTCCCAGCTCGCGCAGGAGCCCCAGCGAACCAGCCCGGGGTCCCAGCGGCTCGCCAAACGACACCTGCCACCTTCGAAGCGCGCACGTGGTTTCCCAGCGGCTCACCAAAAGACACCTGCCACATTCCCAGTGCACGCACTAGCCCTAGAGACCCCACGCCTGTTCCCAGGGGCTCGCCAAGAGACTACAACCTTCCCAGCGCGCGCAGGAGCTCCAGCGACCCCGCGCGGGGTCCCCGGGGTTCGCCAAAAGACACCTACAAACTTTCCAGCGTGCGCACGGTCCCCAGCGACCACGCGCGGGGTCCCAGTGTCTCGCCAAACAATACCTGGCACCTTTCCAGTGCGGGCACGAGCCCCAGCGACCCCGCCTGGGGACCCAGAGGCTCGCCAAACGACACCTGCCACCTTCCAAGCTCGCTCACGGGCTCCAGCGGCACGCCAAATAACACCTACAACTTTCCCAGAGCGTGCACGGGCCCCTGCGACCCCGTACGCGGTCCCAGCTCTCACCAAATGACACATGGCACCTTTCCAAGGTGAGCACGGGCCCCAGCGACTGTGCTCGTTGTCCCAGCAGTTCGCAAAACGACACCTGCCACCTTCCCAGCCCGCGCACAAGCCCCAGCGACCACACGCGGGTTCCAAGCGGCTCTCCAAACAACATCTGCAACATTCCCAGCGCGCGCACGGGCCCCAGTGACCACGCACACGGTACCAGAGGCTTGCCAAACGACATCTACAACCTTCCCAGCGCACGCATGAGCCCCAGCGACCGCGCGCAGTGTCCCAGCGCCTCTCCAAACGACACCTACAACCTTCCCAGCGGGCGCACGTACCAAAGCGACCCCGCGCGGGGTCCCAGCGGCTCGCCAAACGACACCTACAACCTTCCCAGCGCGCACAGTGCCCCAGCGACCCCTCGCTGGGTCCCAGCGGCTCACCAAACGACACCTGCAACCTTCCCAGCATGCCCAGGAGCCACAGCCACCCTGCGCGGGGACCTAGAGGATCGCCAAACGACACCTGCAACCTTCCCAGCGCGCACACGGGCCCCAGCGACCACACGCGGGTTCCAAGCGGCTCTCCAAACAACATCTGCAACATTCCCAGCGCGCGCACGGGCCCCAGTGACCACGCACACGGTACCAGAGGCTTGCCAAACGACATCTACAACCTTCCCAGCGCACGCATGAGCCCCAGCGACCGCGCGCAGTGTCCCAGCGCCTCTCCAAACGACACCTACAACCTTCCCAGCGGGCGCACGTACCAAAGCGACCCCGCGCGGGGTCCCAGCGGCTCGCCAAACGACACCTACAACCTTCCCAGCGTGCACACGTGCCCCAGCGACCCCACGCGGGGTCCCAGCGGCTCACCAAACGACACCTGCAACCTTCCCAGCATGCCCAGGAGCCACAGCCACCCTGCGCGGGGACCTAGAGGATCGCCAAACGACACCTGCAACCTTCCCAGCGCGCACACGGGCCCCAGCGACCCCGCGCGGGGTCCCAGCGGCTCACCAAACGACACCTGCAACCTTCCAAGAGTGCGCAGGAGCCCCAGCCACCCCGCGCAGGGTCCTAGAGGATCGCCAAACGACACCTGCAACCTTCCCAGCACGCACATAGGCCCCAGCGACCACGCGCAGGGCTCCAGCGGCTCACCAAACGACACTGGCACCTTTCCAGGGCGCATACGGGCCCCAGCGACCCTGCGCGGGGTCCCAGCGGCTCGCAACATGACACCTGCCACCTTCCCAGCTCGTGCACGAGCCCCAGCGGCTCGCCAAACGACATCTGCATCCATCCCAGCGCGTGCAAGGGCCCCAGCAACCGCGCCGTTGTCCCAGCGGCTTGCCAAATGACACCTACAACCTTCAAATCGCACTCATGAGCCCCAGCGACCATGCACGGGTTCCCAGCGGAACGCAACATGACACCTGCCACCTTCCCAGCGCGTGCACAAGCCCCAGCGACCCCGCGCAGGGTCCCAGCAGATCGCCAAACGACACCTACAACCTTCCCAGCGCGTGCACGGGCCCCAGCAACCCCACGTGGGGTCCCAGCAGCTCGCCAAACGACATTTGCAACCTTCCCAGAATGTGCACGGGCCCCAGCGAACACGCGCGGTGTCCCAGCGTCTCGCTAAGCGACACCTTCATCCTTCCCAACGCACGCAGGAGACTCAGCGACCCCGCGCAGGGTCCCAGTGGGTCGCCAAACGACATCTGCAACCATCCCAGCGCGCGCAAGGGCCCCAGCGACTGCGCCGTTGTCCAAGCAGCTTGCCAAACAACACCTACAATCTTCCCAGCGCGTGCACGTGCCCCAGCGACCCCGCGCGGGTACCAAGCGGCTCACCAAACCAAATCTGCAACCTTCCCAGAGCGCGCACGGGCCCAAGTGACCACGCACACGGTACCAGAGGCTCGCCAAACGACACTTGCAGCCTTCCAAGGGCGCTCACGGCCCCAGCGACCCGCATGGATTCCTAGCGGCTTGCCAAACGACACCTGCCACCTTCCCAGCGTGCACACGTGCCCCAGCGACCCCGCTCGGGGTCCCAGCAGCTCACCAAAAGACACCTGACACAATTCCAGGGCGCATACGAGCCCCAGCGACCCTGCGCGGGGTCCCAGCAACACGCAACATGACACCTGCCACCTTCCCAGCACGTGCACGAGCCCCAGCGACACCGCACAGGGTCCCAGTGGGTCGCCAAACGACATCTGCAACCATCCCAGCGCGCTCAAGGCCCCAGCGACCGCGCCGTTGTCCCAGCTACTTGCCAAACGACACCTACAACCTTCCCAGCGCACGCATGAGCCCCAGCGACCGCGCGCAGGGTACCAGCGGTTCGCCAAACGAAACCTACAACCTTCCCAGCGCGCACGGACCGCAGCGACCCCGCGCAGGGTCCCAGTGGCTCCCCAAACAACACCTACAACCTTCCCAGCACGCCCCAAACAACATCTACAACCTTCCCAGCGCGCGCACTGGCCCCAGCGACCACGGGCTAGGTCAAAGCGGCTCGCCAAACAACATCTGCAAACTTCCCAGCGCGCACACGGGCCCCAGTGACCCTGCGCAGGGTCCCAGCGGCTCGCCAAACGACACCTACAACCTTCCCAGCGTGCGCACGGACCCCAGCAACCCCACGCGGGATCCCCGAGGTTCGCTAATCGACATCTATAACCTTCCCAGCGTGTGCACTGGACCCAGCGACCCCGCGCAGGGTCTAAGCGGCTCGCCGAACGACACCTGCCACCTTCCAAGCGCGCGAACGAGCCCCAGAGACCCCGCGCGGGGTCCCAGGGACTCACCGAAAGTCACCTCCAACCTTCCCAGCGCACGCACTACTTCCAGAGACCCCGCGTGGGGTCCCAGGGGCTCGCCAAAAGACACCTACAACCTTCCCAGCGCACGCATGAGCCCCAGCGACCGCGCGCAGGGTACCAGCGGTTCGCCAAACGAAACCTACAACCTTCCCAGCGCGCACGGACCGCAGCGACCCCGCGCAGGGTCCCAGTGGCTCCCCAAACAACACCTACAACCTTCCCAGCACGCCCCAAACAACATCTACAACCTTCCCAGCGCGCGCACTGGCCCCAGCGACCACGGGCTAGGTCAAAGCGGCTCGCCAAACAACATCTGCAAACTTCCCAGCGCGCACACGGGCCCCAGTGACCCTGCGCAGGGTCCCAGTGGCTCGCCAAACGACACCTACAATCTTCCCAGCGTGCGCACGGACCCCAGCAACCCCACGCGGGATCCCCGAGGTTCGCTAATCGACATCTACAACCTTCCCAGCGTGTGCACTGGACCCAGTGACCCCGCGCAGGGTCTAAGCGGCTCGCCGAACGACACCTGCCACCTTCCAAGCGCGCGAACGAGCCCCAGAGACCCCGCGCGGGGTCCCAGGGACTCACCGAAAGTCACCTCCAACCTTCCCAGCGCACGCACTACTTCCAGAGACCCCGCGTGGGGTCCCAGGGGCTCGCCAAAAGACACCTACAACCTTCCCAGCGTGCGCACGGAACCCTGCGACTACGCGCGGGGTCCCAGTGGTTCACAAAACGACACCTACAACCTTCCCAGGGCGCTCATGGGCCCCAGCGACCACCCTCGGGGACCCAGCGGCTCACGAAACGACACCTGAAAACTTCCCATCGCAAGCACGAACCCCAGTGACCCCACGCGGGATACCAGGGGCTCACCAAAAGACACCTACAACCTTCCCAGCGTGCGCAAGGACCCCAGCGACCACGCGCGGGTTCCAAGTGGCTCGCCAAAATAACATCTGCAACCTTCCCAGCATGCGCAAGAGCCCCAGCAACCCCGCGCGGGGCACCAGAGGCTCACCAAACGACATATAAAACCATCCCAGCGCGCGCACGGTTCCCAGCGACCCCGCGCGGAATCCCAGCGACTCTCCAAACGACACCTGGCACCTGCCACCTTCCCAGCGTGAGCACGAGCCCCAGCGACCCCGCCAGGGATCCCAGGGGCTCGCCAAACGACACCTACAATCTTCCCAGCGTGCAGGGGCCTCAGCGACCACGCGCATGGTCCCAGCGGCTCGCCAAACAACTACTACAACCTTCCCAGCATGTGCTCGGGCCCCAGCGACACCGCTCGGGGTCCCAGCGGCTCGTCTAACCATATCTGCAACCTTCCCAGCGCGCGCATGGACCCCAGTGACCCCGTGTGTGTTCCCAGCGGCTCGCCAAATGACACCTGCCACCTTCCCAACGCGCGCAAGGGAACCAGCGACACCGCGCGGGGTCCCAGCGGCTCGCCAAACGACAACTGGCACCTTCCCAGCGCGCGCAAGGGAACCAGCGACACCGCGCGGGGTCCCAGTGGCTCACCCAACAACACCTACAACCTTCCCAGCACGCGAACAGGCCCCAGCGACCTCACCTCAACCTCAACTTTACAAGCGCGAGCAAGGGAACCAGCGACACCGCGCGGGGTCCCAGTGGCTCACCCAACAACACCTACAACCTTCCCAGCACGCGAACGGGCCCCAGCGACCTCACCTCAACCTCAACTTTACAAGCGCGAGCAAGGGACCCAGTGACTCCGTGCGTGTTCCCAGTGGCTCGCTAAACGACACCTCCCACCTTCCCAGCACGGGACCCAGCGACCCCGCGCGGGGTCCCAGCGGCTAGTCAAACGACACCTCCCACCTTCCCAGCGCGAGCAAGGGACCCAGGGACCCAGCGACCCCGCGCGGGGTCCCAGCGGCTCGCCAAACGACACCTTGCACCTTCCCAACACGCGCAAGGAACTAAACGACCCCCTGCGCGGGGACCCAGCGGCTCGCCAAATGACACCTGCCACCTTCCGAACGCGAGTAAAGGACACAGCGACCCCACGCAATGTCCCAGCGGCTCGCCAAAGGACACCTGGCAACTTCCCAGCACACGCAAGGGACCCAGCGATCCTGCCCAAGCTCCTAGCGGCTCGCCAAACGACAACTGACACCTTCCCAGCGCACGCAAGGGAACCAACGACCCCGCGCGGGGACCCAGCGGCTCGCCAAACGACACCTGCCACCTTCCCAGCACGCGAAAGGGACCCAGCGACACCGCGCGGGGTCCAAGCGGCTCGCCAAAAGACACATGCCACCTTCCCAGCGCGAGCAAGGGACACAGCGACACTGCACGGGGTCCCAGTGGCTCGCCCAACGACACCTTCAACCTTCCTAGCACGTGAACGGGCCCCAGCAACCTCGCGCAGCTTCCCAGCGGCTCTCCAAACGACACCTGCCACATTCCCAGCGCGAGCAAGGGACCCAGCGACCCCACGCAGTGTCCCAGCGGCTCTCCAAACGACACCTGCCACCTAACCAGCGCGCGCAAGGGAACCAGCGACCCCGTGCGGGGTCCAAGCGGCTCGCCCAACGACACCTACAACCTTACCAGCCCGAGCAAGGGACCCAGCGACCCCACGCAGTGTCCCAGCGGCTCTCCAAACGACACCTGCCACCTAATCAGCGCGCGCAAGGGAACCAGCGACCCCGTGCGGGGTCCAAGCGGCTCGCCCAACGACACCTACAACCTTACCAGCCCGAGCAAGGGACCCAGCGACCCCGCATATGATCCCGGTGGCTAGCCAAATGACATCTGCCACCTTCCCAGCGCGCGCAAGGGAACCAGCGACCTCGCCAAACGACACCTGCCACCTACCAAGTGCGAGAGCGGGGTCCCAGCAGCTCACCAAATGACAGCTGCAACATTCCCAGCGCGCGCACAAGCCCCAGCGACCCCACGCGGGGTCCCAGCGGGTCACCAAACAACACCTACAACCTTCCCTCAGCGCGCACGGGCTCCAGCGACCACACACGGGGTCCCAGAGGCTAGCCAAATGACACCTGCCACCTTCCCAGCGTGAGCACGAGCCCCAGCGACCCCGCCAGGGATCCCAGGGGCTCGCCAAACAACACCTACAATCTTCCCAGCGTGCAGGGGCCTCAGCGACCACGCGCGTGGTCCCAGCGGCTCGCCAAACAACTCCTACAACCTTCCCAGCGCGTGCTTGGGCCCCAGCGACACCGCTCGGGGTCCCAGCGGCTCGTCTAACCATATCTGCAACCTTCCCAGCACGCGCATGGACCCAGGGACCCAGCGACCCCGCGCGGGGACCCAGCAGCTCGCCAAACGACACCTGCCACCTTCCCAGCACGTGAAAAGGACCCAGCGACCCCGCGCGGGGTCCCAGCGGCTCGACAAAAGACACATGCCACCTTCCCAGCGCGAGCAAGGGACCCAGCGACACTGCGCGGGGTCCCAGTGGCTCGCCCAACGACACCTACAACCTTCCCAGCACGTGAAAAGGACCCAGCGACCCCGCGCGGGGTCCCAGCGGCTCGACAAAAGACACATGCCACCTTCCCAGCGCGAGCAAGGGACCCAGCGACACTGCGCGGGGTCCCAGTGGCTCGCCCAACGACACCTACAACCTTCCCAGCACGTGAATGGGCCCCAGCGACCTCGCGCAGCTTCCTAGCGGCTCTCCAAACGACACCTGCCACCTAACAAGCGCGAGCAAGGGACCCAGCGACCCCGTGCGGGGTCCCAGCGGCTCGCCCAACGACACCTACAACCTTACGAGCCCGAGCAAGGGACCCAGCGACCCCGCGCGGGGTCCCAGCGGCTTGCCAAACGACACCTTGCACCTTCCCAGCACGCGCAAGGGACCAAACGACCCCGCGAGGGGACCCAGCGGCTCGCCCAACGGCAATTTCCAGGTCTTCCCGTACAGGCTATCACACCACTGACCCGATCCAAGCTACTGCTTCCCAAGGAAGTACCACAAAGCCAATCAATTTCAGAGGTAGGGAACGGCACCTATATACATGGGTGAAAGTTTTCCGTCTGTAGGTCCATTCCTATGATTTTCTGTCTGTAGGGTCTCCCTGGTCCATTCCTATGATTCGTGGAAAACTGTAACTTGATTGAGACCATAGGTCACAGAGGAGGCAAACCTACTTTTTTTGCTCAATATTATTATTATTTCTTAGCAGACGCCCTTATCCAGGGCGACTTACAATTGTTACAAGATATCACATTATTTTTTACATACAATTACCCATTTATACAGCTGGGTTTTTACTGGAGCAATCTAGATAAAGTACTTTGCTCAAGGGTACAGCAGCAGTGTCCCCCACCTGGGATTGAACCCACGACCCTCCGGTCAAGAATCCAGAGCCCTAACCACTACTCCACACTGCTGCCATAAATACACACTTATTATTCTATGTTTTGTTATGGTTTTGCCTTTAAACAGTTTAAAATGTAATACAACAAAGTAATTCAGAAGATGCCAGAAGTATGACCATTTATAAAACTTTTTTTTTTTTAAAAACACAATAAAACCCACCCTACACGAACATGGCCCATAGTCCACACTGCACTATTTACAACAGCTAATGTTAGCAGCGGTGTGACTGCAACAGAAGATGCAAGGCAGTTTGTGGAGACTACAAAAAATGAAATATAGGTTAGATATCTGTTAGTTTAGTTTGTTTTTATTCTCTATTAAAATTATATGCATTGAAAAAAGGTGAGAGAACCAGATGGAGAACCAGAGAGAACCAGGAGGTCCAGTGGTTAAAGAAAAGGGCTTGTAACCCGGAGGTCCCCGGTTCAAATCCCACCTCAACCACTGACTCATTGTGTGACCCTGAGCAAGTCACTTAACCTCCTTGTGCTCCGTCTTTCGGGTGAGACGTAATTGTAAGTGACTCTGCAGCTGATGCATAGTTCACACACCCTAGTCTCTGTAAGTTGCCTTGGATAAAGGCGTCTGCTAAATAAACAAATAATAATAATAATAATATCTGCAACCTTCCCAGCACGTGCACGGACCCCAGAGACCCCGTGCATGTTACCAGCGGCTCGCCAAACGAAATCTGCCACCTTCCCAGCACGCGCTACGGACCCAGCGACCCCGCGCGGGGTCCCAGCGGCTCGCTAAACGACATCGGCCACTTTCCCAGCGTGCGCACGAGCCCAAGCGACCCCGTCTGGGAACCCAGAGGCTCGCCAAACGACACATACAACCTTCCCAGTGCGCACGGGGCCCAGCAACCACGCTCAGGTTCCCAGCAACTCGCCTAACGAGATCTGCAACCTTCCCAGCGTGCGCACGGACCCCAGTGACCCCGTGTGTGTTCCCAGCGGCTAGCCCAACGACACCTACAACATTCCCAGCGCACAAACGGTCACCAGCGACCTCGAGCGGGGTCCCAGCGGCTCGCCATACAACACCTGGCACCTTCCCAGCGCGCGCAAGGGACCTCGCCACCCCGCATGGGGTCCCAGCGGCTCGCCAAACGACACCTGCCACATTCCCAGCGCGCACAAACCACAGCGACCCAGCACGGGGTCCTAGAGGCTCGCCAAACTACACCTAAAACCAACCCAGCGCACGCACAGGCCCCAGCGACCACGCATGGGGTCCCAGAGGCTTGCCAAACGACACCTACAACCTTCCCAGTGCGCACACGGGCCCCAGCGACCCCGCGCGTCTTCCCAGTGGCTCGCCAAACGCCACCTGCCACCTTCCCAGCGGACGCATAAGCCCCAGTACCCCGTGCGGGGTCCCAGCGGCTCGGAAAACGACACCTACAACCTTCCCAGCGCGCGCAAGCGCCGCAGCGAACCCGCGCTGCGTCCCAGCGGGTTGACAAACGACACATGCCACCTTCCCAGCACGTGCAAGGGACACAGCGACCCCACGTGGGGTCCCAGCAGCTTGCTAAACGACACCTGCCACCTTCCCAGCGTGAGCAAGGGACCCAGCGACCTTGCGCAGTGTCCCACCGGCTCGCCAAACGACAACTGGCACCTTCCCAGTGCGCGCAAGGGAACCAGCGACCCCGTGCTGGGACCCAGCGACTCGCCCAACGACATCTACAACTTTCCCAGTGTGCGAATGGGCCCCAGCGACCTCGCGCGGGTTCCCAGTGACTCGCCAAACGACACCTGCCACCTTCCCAGCGCGAGCAAGGGACCCAGTGACCCCGTGCGTGTTCCCAGTGGCTAGCCAAACGACACCTGCCACCTTCCCAGCGCGCGCAAGGGACCCAGCAACACCAAGTGGGGTCCCAGCGGCTAGCCTAACGAGATATGCAACCTTCCCAGCGTGCGCATGGACCCCAACGACCTTGCACGGGGTCCCAGTGGCTCTCCAAACGACAGCTGCCACATTCCCAGCGCGAGCTATGGACCCAGTGACCCCGTGTGTGTTCCCAGTGGCTAGCCAAACTACACCTACCACCTTCCAAGCGGGAGCACGGGATCCCAGCGGCTCACCAAACAACACCTGCCACATTCCCAGCGCGCGCACAAGCCCCAGCGACCCCTCTCAGGGTCCCAGCAGGTAACCAAACGACACCTACAACCTTCCCAGAGCGCTCACGGGCCGCAGCGACCCCGCGCGTGTTCACAGCTTGCATGGGCCCCAGGGACACCCGAGTGGTGTCCCAGCAGCTCGCCAAACGACACCTACAACCTTCCCAGCGCGTGCACGGGCCCCAGCGACACCGCACGGGGTCCCAGCGGCTCAGCAAACGACATCTGCAACCATTCCAGCGCGCACACGGGCCCCAGCGACCCGGCAGCGCTCGTTGTCCCAGAGGTTCACCAAACGACACCTACAACTTTCCCTGCGCGCGCACCAGCCCCTGAGACCACGCTCGGGGTCCCAGAGGCTCGCCAAACAACACCTAACAACAACTACAACCTTTCTAGAGCGGACGGGCCTCAGCAACCCAGCACGGGTTCTTAGCGGCTCGCAAAACGACACCTGTAACCTTCCCAGCGCGCGCAGGGGACCCAGCGACCCCACGCGGGTACTCAGCGGCCCGCCAAACGACACCTGCCACCTTCCCAGCGTGAACAAGGTACCTAGCGACCCCGCACGGGGTCCAAGAGGTTTGACTAACGACACGTACAACCTTCCCTGCGTGTGCACGGGCTCCAGTGACCACGCGCAGGGTCCCAGTGGCTCGGCAAGCGACACCTGCAACCTTCCCAGCACGCGTAAGAGCCCCAGAGACACCACGCAGGGTCCCAGCTACTCGCGAAAAGACACCTGCCACCTTTCAAGCGCGCACGGGCCCCAGTTACACCGAGCGGGGTCCCAGCGGCTCGCCAAAGGACACCTACAACCTTCCCTGCGCTTGCACCGGCCCCAGCGACCACGCGCGGGGTCTCAGCGGCTCACCAAATGACACCTACAAACTTCCCAGTGCATGTACGGGCCCCAGAGACCCCGCGCGGGTTCCCAGCGTCTCGGCAAACGACGCCTACAACCTTCCCTGCGCGTGCACCGGCCCCAGCAAACACGCACGGGGTCTCAGCGGCTCACCAAATGACACCTACAAACTTCCCAGCGCGTGCATGGGCCCCAGCGACCGCGCTCGATGTCCCAGCATCTCGCCAAATGACAACTACAACCTTCCTAGCGGGCCACAGCGACCACGCGCGGGGTCCCAGCAACTCGCCAAACGGAACCTGCCACCTTCCAATCACGCACACAAGCCCAAGCGACCCCGCGCGGTGACCCAGGGGCTGGCCAAATTACATCTACAACCTTCCCAGCGTGCACACGGGCCCCAGTGACCCCGCGCGTGTTCCCAGCGGCTCGCCAAACGCCAGCTGCCACCTTCCCAGCGCACGCACGAGCCCCAGTGACCCCGCGTGGGGTCCCAGGGCTCGGCAAACCACACCTGCAACCTTCCCAGTACGCGCATGGGTCCCAGCGGCTCGCCAAACGACACCTACATCTTCCCAGCGAGTGCCCGGGACTCAGTGACCAGCCGCAGGGTCCTACCGGGTTGCCAAACGACACCTGTAACCTTCCCAGCGCGCGCAGGACACCCAGCGACCCCGCGCGGGGTCTCAGCGGCTCGCCAAACGAAATCTGCCACCTTCCCAGCGCGACCAAGGTACCCAGCAACCCCGCGCGGGGTCGCAGAGTCTCGCTAAACAACACCTACAACCTTCCTAGAGTGCGCATGGGCCCCAGCGTTCGCGCGTGTGGTCTCAGCAGCTCGCCAAACGACACCTGCCACCTTCCAAGCGCAAGCCGCTGGGTCCCAGTGGCTCACCAAACGACACCTGCCACCTTCCCAGCTGCAAGACATGGCCCCAGCGACCCCACGCTGGGTCCCAGGGGCTCGCCAAATGACATCTTCAACCTTCCCAGCACGCGCACGGACCCCAGCGACCCCGCGCGGGTACCCAGCGGCTCGCCAAACGACACCTGCCACCTTCCCAGCGCACGCAATGGACCCAGCGACCCGCGCGGGTCCCAGCGGTTCACCAAACGACATCTGCCACTTTCCCAGCGCACCAAGGGACCCAGTGACCTGCGCAGGTCCCAGAGGCTCGCCAAACGACACCTACAACCTTCCCAGCGCGCACGGGCCCCAGCGACCACGCCGCAGGGTCCCAGCAGCTCGCCAAACGACACATACAACCTTCCCAGTGCGCACAGGGGACCCAGCGACCCTGCGCCGGGTCCCAGCGGATCGCCAAGCGACACCTGCAACCTTCCCAGCGCGACCAAGGGACCCAGCGACCCGGCACGGGTCCCAGCGGCTCGCCAAACGACACCTGCCAGCTTCCCAGCGTGCGCACATGCCCCCAGCGACCCCACGCGGGTTCCCAGCAGTTCGCCAAACGACACCTACAACCTTCCCAGCGTGCGCACAGGCCCCAGCGACCACTCGCGGGTCCCAGAGTCTCGGCAAACGACACCTACAACCTTCCCAGTAAGCGCACGGGCCCCAGCGACCACTCGCGGGGTCCCAGAGTCTCGCCAAACGACACCTACAACCTTCCCAGCGTGCGCACAGGCCCCAGCGACCACTCGCGGGGTCCCAGAGTCTCGCCAAACGACACCTACAACCTTCCCAGTGAGCGCACGGGCCCCAGCGACCCCGCGCAGGGTCCCAGTGCCTCGGCTAACGATATCTGCAACCTTCCCAGCGCGCGTACTGACCCCAGTGACCACGCGCGGGTTCCCAGCGGCTCGCCAAATGACACCTGCCACCTTCCCAGCGCGCACAAGGGACCCAGCGAACCCGCGCGGGGTCCCAGCAGCTCGTCAAACGACACCTGTCACCTTCCCAGCATGAGCAAGGGACCCAGTGATCCCGCCCGGGGAACAAGCGGCTATCCAAACTACATCTGGCACCAACCCAGCGAGTGCAAGGGAACCAGCGACCCCGCGTGAGGTCCCAGCGGCTTGCCAAACAATACCTATAACCTTCCCAGCGCGCAAACGGGCCCCAGCGACCTCACATGGGGTCCCAAAAGCTCACCAAATGACACCTACAACCTTCCCAGCGTGCGCACGAGCCCCAGCGACCAAGTGCATTTTCCCAGCAGGTCGCCAAACGCCACCTGCCACCTTCCCAGCGCGCGCACGGTGTCCCAGCAGCTCGCCAAACGACACCTACAACCTTCCCAGTGCTTGCACAGGGCCTAGCGATATCGCGCGGGGTCCCAGCGGCTCGCCAAACGACACCTGCCACCTTCAAAGCGCGCACGAGACGCAGCGACCCCGCACGGGGTCCCAGAGGTTCGACAACTGCTAACTACAACCTTCACTGAGCATGCACGGGCCCCAGCGACCATGAGCGGGGTCCCAGAGGCTCACCAAACGACACCTACAATCCTCCCAGGACCCGCCCGGGACACAGCGACCACGCACACGTTCCCAGCGGCTCACCAAACGACACCTTCCACCTTCCCAGCATGCACACGATCCCCAGCGACCCCGCACGGGGTCCCAGGGGCTCTCCAAAAGACACCTACAACGTTCCCAGCGCATGCACGTGCCCCAGCGACCACGCGCGGGGTCCAATCAGCTTGCCAAACAACACCTGCCATCTTCCCAGCTTGCGCAAGGGACCCAGCCACCCGGCGCGGGGTCCCAGCGGCTTCGCCAAAAGTCTCCTGCCACCTTCCCAGCGCATGCACGACCCCGAGCGACCACGCGTGGAGTCACAGAGGCTCGCCAAACGACACGTACAACTTTCCCTGTGCACACACGGGCCCCAGCGATCACGTGCGAGGTTCCAGCAGCTCGCCAAATGACAACTGGCACCTTCCCAGCGCGCGCAAGGGAACCAGCAACCCAACGAGGGGTCCCAGCAGCTAGCCCAACGACGCCTACAACTTTCCCAGTGCGCGAACTGAGCCCCAGCGACCTCGCATGGGGTCCCAGAAGCTCACCAAATGACACCTACAACCTTCCAGCGTGCGCAAGAGTCCCAGCGACCCCGCACGGTATCCCAGCAACTCACCAAACGACACCTACAACCTTCCCAGTGCGTGCACGGGGCCTAGCGACACCGTGCGGGGTCCCAGCAGGTCGGCAAACCACACCTGGCACCTTCCCAGTGCGCACAAGGGACCCAGCGACCCCGCGCGGGCTCCCAGCGGCTTCCCAAACGACACTTGCCACCTTCAAAGTGCGCACGAGCTCCAGCGACCCCGCACGGGGTCCCAGAGGTTCGACAAACGACAACTACAACCTTCAATGAGCGAGCACGGGCCCCAGCGACCATGAGCGGGGTCCCAGAGGCTCGCAAAACAACACCTACAATCCTCCCAGCACGCGCCCGGGACACAGCGACCCCACGCGTGGTCCCATGGGCTCGCCAAATAACACCTGCAACCTTCCTAGCGCGCAGACATCCAGCGACTAAGCGCGTGGTCCCAGCGGCTCGCCAAACGACACCTACAACGTTCCCAGTGAGCGCAGGTGACCCAGCGACCCCCCGCGGGGTCCCAGTGGCTCGCCTAACGATATCTGCAACCTTCCCAGCGTGTGCACGGTCCCCAGTGACCCCGCACGCTGTCCCAGCGGCTCACCAAATGACACGTGGCTTCTTCCCAGCGCGCGCATGGGACCCTGCGACCCTGCACGGGGTACCAGCAGCTCGCCAAACGACACCAGTCACCTTCCCAGCGCGACCAAGGGACCCAGCGACCCCGCACGGGGTCCCAGAGGTTCGCCAAATGACACGTACAACCTTCCCTGCGCATGCACGGGCCACAGCGACCACGTGCGGGGTTCCAGCAGCTCGCCAAATGACAACTGGCACCTTCCCAGCGCGCACAAGGGAACCAGCAACCCCACGAGGGGTCCCAGCGGCTAGCCCAACGACGCCTACAACTTTCCCAGTGCGCGAACTGAGCCCCAGCGACCTCGCGTGGGGTCACAGCAGCTCTCCAAACGAAACCTGCCACCTTCCAAACGCGAGCTCGGGGCCCCAGCGGCTCACAAACGACATCTGCCACCTTCCCAGCGTGTGCAATTGCCCCAGCGACCCGACGTGGGGTCCAAGCGGGTCGTCAAACGAAACCTACAACCTTCCCAGTGCGCCCACGGGCCCCAGCGACCATGCGGGGGGTCCCAGGGGCTCTATAAAAGACACCTACAACCTTCCTAGCGCATGCATGTCCCCCAGCGACCACGCGTGGGGTCCAATCAGCTTGCCAAAAAACACCTGCCATCTTCCCAGCGTGCGCAAGGGATCCAGCCACCCGGCGCGGAGTCCCAGCGGCTTCGCCAAAAGTCTCCTGCCACCTTCTCAGCGCGCGCACGAGCCCCAGCGACCACGCGCGGAGTCACAGAGGCTCGCCAAACGACACCTACAACCTTCCCAGCGCGCGCATGGTCCACTGTGACGCCGCGCGGGGTCCCAGGGGTTCGCCAAACGACACCTGCCACCTCCCAGCGAGCCAGCGGATTGCCAAACAACAACTGCCACATTCCGAGCGCGCGCACGAGCCCCAGCGACCCCGCGTGGGGTCCCAGGGGCTCTATAAAAGACACCTACAACCTTCCTAGCGCATGCATGTCCCCCAGCGACCACGCGCGGAGTCACAGAGGCTCGCCAAACGACACCTACAACCTTCCCAGCGCGCGCATGGGCCACTGTGACGCCGCGCGGGGTCCCAGGGACTTGCCAAACGACACCTGCCACCTCCCAGCGAGCGCACGAGCCCCAGCGACCCCGGGCGGTGTCCCATGGGCTCTCCAAACGACACCAACAACCTTCCTAGGGCGCAAGGGCTCCATCGACCACGCACGTGATCCCAGCGGCTCGCCAAATGACACCTACAACCTTCGCAGTGCGCGCACGGGCACCAGCGACCCCGCGCGGTGTCCCAGTGGCTCGCCTAACGATATCTGCAACCTTCGCATCGCGTGCACTGATCCCAGTGACCCCGTGCGGGTTCCCAGCGGGTCGCCAAACGACACATGGCACCTTCCCAGCGCATGCACGGGACCTAGCGACCCCGCGCGGGGTCCCAGCGGCTCGCCAAACGACATCTGCCACCTTCCCAGAGTGAGTAAGGGACCCAGCGACCCCGCACAGGGTCCCAGAGGTTCGCAGTGCGCGCATGGACCCCAGCGAACCTGCGCGGAGTCCCAGGGGCTCGCCAAACAACACATACAACCTTCCTAGAGTTCGCATGGGCCCCAGCGTTCGCGCGTGTGGTCCCAGTGGCTCGCCTAATGACACCTACAACCTTCCTAGCGCGCACGGGATCCAGCGACCAAGCGCGTGGTCCCAGCGGCTCGCCAAACGACACCTACAACGTTCCCAGTGAGCGCAGGTGACCCAGCGACCCCCCGCGGGGTCCCAGTGGCTCGCCTAACGATATCTGCAACCTTCCCAGCGCGTGCACGGTCCCCAGTGACCCCGCGCGCTGTCCCAGCGGCTCACCAAACGACACGTGGCACCTTCCCAGCGCGCGATGGGCCCCAGCGACCCCGCTGGGTCCCAGCGGCTCGCCAAACGACACCTGTCACCTTCCCAGCGCGCGACGGGCCCCAGCGACCCCGCGCGGGTCCCAGAGGTTCGTCAAACGACACGTACAACCTTCCCAGCGCACGCACGGGCCCCAGCGACCACGCGCAGCGTCCCAGCAGGTCGCCAAATAACACCTGGCACCTTCCCAGCGCGCGCAAGGGAACCAGCAACCCCACGAGGGGTCCCAGCGGCTAGCCCAACGACGCCTACAACTTTCCCAGTGCGTGAACTGAGCCCCAGCGACCTCGCGTGGGGTCACAGCAGCTCTCCAAACGAAACCTGCCACCTTCCAAACGCGAGCTCAGGGTCCGAGCGGCTCACCAAACGACATCTGCCACCTGCCCAGCGCGTGCAAATGCCCCAACGTCCCCACGCGGGATCCAAGCAGGTCGCCAAACGAAACCTACAACCTTCCCCGTGTGCCCACGGGCCCCAGCGACCACGCGCGGGTTCCCAGCGGCTTGCCAAACGACAACTGCCACCTTCCGAGCGCGCGCAATGACCCAGCGACCCCGAGCGGGGTCCCAGCGGCTGGCCAAACGACACATACAACCTTCCTAGGGCGCACAGGCTCCACCGACCACGCACGTGATCCCAGCGGCTCGCCAGACGACACCTACAACCTTCACAGTGCGCGCGTGGTCCCAGCGACTCGCCAAACGACAGCTACAACCTTCCCAGTGTGCACACAGGCCCAAGCGACGAGACGCGTAGTCCCAGCGTGTCGCCAAACGACACCTGAAACATTCCCAGCTGACGCACGAGCCCCAGCGACCCCGCGCGTGGTCCCAGCGGCTCACCAAACGACACCTACAACCTTCCCAGCGCACGCACGGGCCCCAGCAACCACACGCGTAGTCCCAGCGGCTCGCCAAACGACACCTACAACCGTCCCATCACGCGCACAGGCCCCAGCAACCCCGCGCGGTGTCCAGCGGATCGCCAAACGACACCTGCAACCTTCCCAGAGCACGAACGGACCCCAGCGACTCCGCACGGGTTCCCAGCGGGTCACCAAATGACACATGCAACATTCCCAGCGAGCGCATGAATCCCAGAGACGAGCGCGTGGTCCCAGCGTCTCGCCAAACGACACCTACATCCTTCACAGCATGCGTACCGGCCCCAGCAACCTCGGCCGGGGTCCAGCGGCTCGCCAAACAACATCTGCAACCTTCCCAGCGCGCGCACGAACCACAGCGAACCCGCGCAGGGTCCCAGAGGCTCGCCAAACGACATCTGCAACCATTCCTAGGGCGCGACGGGCCCCAGCGACCGCATGCGTGGTCCCAGCGGCTCGCCAAACGACAGCTACAACCTTCCCAGTGTGCATACAGGCCCCAGCGACGAGACGCGTAGTCCCAGTGGCTTGCTAAACGACACCTACAACCTTCCCAGCGATCGCATGAGCCCCAGCGACCCAGCGCGGGGTACCAGAGGCTCGCCAAACGACCCCTACAACCTTCCCAGCGATCGCATGAGCCCCAGCGACCCCGTGCGGGTTCCCAGCGGCTAGCCAAATGACACCTGGCACCTTCCGAGAGGGCGCAAGGGCCCCAGTAACCCCGCACGGTGTCCCAGCGGCACGCGAAACAACACCTGGCAGCTTCTAAGCGTGCGCTCGGGGTCCCAGTGGCTCGCGAAACGACACCTGCCACCTTCCAAGCGAGCGAGCGGGGTCCCAGCGGCATGCCAAACGACACCTAACACCTACCCAGCACGCAAACGGGCAACAGCGACCCCGCGCGGGGTACCAGAGGCTCACCAAATGACCCCTACAACATTCCTAGCACTCGCATGAGCCCCAGCGACCCCACGCGGGGTCCCAGCGATTCACCAAACGACACATGGCACCATTCCAGGGCACACACGGGCCCCAGTGAGCCTGCGAGCGGTTCCAGCGGTTCGCCAAATGACACCTACCACCTTCCCAGTGTGCGCACAAGCCCCAGCGACCCCTCACGGGGTCCCAGAGGCTCGCCAAACGACACCTACAACCTTCCCAGAGTGCTCACGGGCCCCAGCGACCCCGTGTGCATTCCAAGCGGCTCACCAAACGGAACCTGCCACCTTCCCAGCGCGCGCACGAGCCTCAGCGACCCCGCGCGGGGTCCCAGAGGCTTGCCAAATGACACCTGTCAGCTTCCAAGCGTGCGGTCGGGGTCCCAGCGGCTCGCCAAACAACACCTGCTACCTTCCAAGCGCACGGTTGGGGTCCCAGTGGCTCGCCAAACGACACCTGACACCTACCCAGTGCGCGAACGGGCCACAGCGACCCCGCGCGGGGTACCAGAGGCTAGTCAAACGACCACTACAACCATCCCAGCACGCGCACAAATACCAGCGACCCCTCGCAGTTTCCCAGAGGCTTGCTAAACGACACCTACAACCTTCCCAGCACGCGGCCGGGCTCCAGCAACCCCGTGCGGATTCCCAGATGCTCACAAAACGGCACCTGCTCCCTTCCCAGCGTGCACACAAGCCCCAGCGACCCCGCGCGGGGTTCCAGGGGCTCGCCAACGACACCTATAACCTTCCCAGCGCGCACACGGGCCCCAGCGACCACGCGCGGGGTCCCAGCAGGTGGCCAAACGACACCTGCTACCTTCCAAGCGAGCGAGCGGGGTCCCAGCGGCTTGCCAAACGACACCTGACACCTACCCAGCACGCAAACGGGCCACAGCGACCCCGCGCGGGGTACCAGAGGTGCGTCAAACGACCACTACAACCATCCAAGTGCTCGCATGAGCCCCAGCGACCGTGGATTCCCATCGCCTCGCCAAACAACACCTGCCACATTCCCAGCGCACACACGACCCCAGTGACCCCGTGCGGGGTCCATCGGCTCGCCAAACGGCACCTCGCACCTTCCCAGCGGGCGCACGGGCCCCAGCAACCCCGCACGGGGTCCCAGCGGTTCGCCAAACAAAACATGGCACCTTCCCAGCGCGCACGGGCTCCAGCGACCCCACGCGGTGTCCCAGTGGGGCGCCAAACGACACTTGCCACCTTCCCAGCGCGTACACGAGCCCCAGCGACCCCACGCGGGGTCCCAGGGCCTCGCCAAATGACATATGGCACCATTCGAAGGGGCGCACATGAGCCCCAGCGACCCCCCGAGCGGTCCCAGCGGCTCGCCAAACGACACCTGCCACCTTCCCAGCTCGCGCATGAGCCCCAGCGACCCCGCGCGGGGTCCCAGGGGGTCGCCATAAGACACCTACAACCTTCCCAGTGCAAGCACGGGCCCCAGCGACCCCG
The DNA here is from genome assembly GCA_030684275.1 of Acipenser oxyrinchus oxyrinchus. Lineage (NCBI taxonomy): Eukaryota > Metazoa > Chordata > Actinopteri > Acipenseriformes > Acipenseridae > Acipenser > Acipenser oxyrinchus. The sequence continues at coordinate 4,513,635 of CM060275.1, forward strand.
CATGGGTTCCCAGAGGTTCGCCAAACGACATCTGCAAACATCCCAGGGCGCGCACGGCCCCCAAAGACCGCACGCGTGGTCCCAGCGGCTCGCCAAACGACACCTACAACCTTCCCACCGCGCGCACAAGCCCCAGCGACCACACGCGTAGTCCCAGCGGCTCTCCAAACGACACCTACAAACTTCCCATCACGCGCACGGGCCCCAGAATGCAACATTCCCAGCGCGAGCACGGGCCCCAGCGACCCTGCGCCGGGTCCCAGATGCTTGACAAACGACATCTGCAACCATCAAAGCGCGTGCAACAGTCCCAGAGACCGTGCGTGTGGTCCCAGCGGCACGTCAAATAACACCTACATAATTCCCAGCACGTGTACAGGCCCCATCGACCCCGGCCGGGGTGCAGCGGCTCGCCACACGACATCTGCAACCTTCCCAGCACGCGCAAGGGCCCCAGTGACTCCAAGTGGGGTCCCAGCGACTCCCCAAATGACACCTGACACCTTCCAAGTGCGTGCGCGGGGACCCAGCGGTTTGCCAAAGACACCTGCCACCTTCCCAGCGCGCGAAAGGTCCCAGTGGAGCAAAAAACAACACCTGCAATATCCCCGGCGCGAGCACGGGCCCCAGCGACCCCGCACGGGGTCCAGCGGCTTAACAAACGACACCTGCCACCTTCCAGGCGCGCGCGCGGGGTCCCAGCGGCTCGCCAACAAAACCTAGAACCTTTCCAGTGTGCACACGGGCCCCAGCGACCGCTCGCGGCGTCCCAGCAGGTGGCCAAACGACACCTGCCATCTTCCAAGCGAGCGCGCGGGGTCCCAGCGGCTTGCCAAATGACACCTGACACCTACCCAGCACGCGTACGGGCCACAGCGAACCCGCGCAGGGTAACAGAGGCTCGTCAAACGACCACTACAACCTTCCCAGCGCTCGCATGAGCCCCAGCGACCACGCGCGGGGTCCCAGCAGGTGGCCAAACGACACCTGCCACCTTCCATGCGCGCGTGTGGGGTCCCAGCCGCTCGCCAAACAACACCTGCCACATTCCCAGCGCACACACGACCCCAGTGACCCCGTGCGGGGTCCATCGGCTCGCCAAACGACACCTAGCACCTTCCCAGCGGGCGCACGGGCCCCAGCAACCCCGCATGGGGTCCCAGCGGTGCGCCAAACAACACCTGCCACCTTCCCAGCGCGCACGGCGTCCCAGCTGTTCGCCAAACGACACCTGCAACCTTCCCAGCTCACGCACGAGCCCAAGCGACCCCGCACGGAGTCCCAGCGGGTCGCCAAATGACACCTGCAACCTTTCGAGCTCGCGCACGAGCGCCTGCGACACCGCGCGGGGTTCCAGAGGCTCACCAAACGACATCTGCAACCTTCCCAGCACGCGCACGAGCCCCGGTGACACTGCCAGGGGTACCAGAGGCTCACCAAACGACCCCTACAACCTTCCCAGCACTCGTATGACCCCCAGCGACCACGCGTGGGTTCCAGCGGCTCGCCAAACGACACCTGCAACCTTCCCAGCACGAGCACGGGCACCAGCGACGCCGCACAGGTCCTAGCGGCTCACCAAACGGCACATTCCACCTTTCCAGAGCGCTCACGAGCCCCAGGGACCCCGTGCGGTGTCCTAGCGAGTCGTCAAACGATACCTGCCAAATTCCCAGCGTGCGCACGAGCCCCAGCGACCAAGCGCGGGGTCCCAGAGGCTCACCAAACAACATCTGCAAACATCCCAGGGCGCACACGGACCCCAGCGACCACGCGCGTGGTCCCAGCAGCTCGCCAAACGACACCTACAACTTTCCCAGCACGCGCACGGGCCCCAGCGGCTCGCCAAACGACACCTCCAACCTTCCCAGCAGGCGAACGGGCCCCAGGGACCCCGCGAGGGGTCCCAACGGCTCGCCAAACGACACCTGCCACCTTCCCAGCGCGCGCACAACCCCAAGCTAGCCCTCGCGGGGTCCCAGAGGCTCGCCAAACGAAACTTACAACCTTCCCAGCGCATGCACAAGCCCCAGCGACCACGCAAGGGTACCCAGTGGGTCGCCAAATGACACTTGCAACATTCCCAGCGCGAGAATGGGCCCCAGCGACCCCGGACAGGTCCCAGCGGCTTACCAAACCACACCTGCCACCTTCCATGCACGCGGGCGGGGTTCCAGCGGTTCGCTAATCGACACCTGACACCTACCCAGCGTGCGTACGGGCCGCAGTGACACCGCCCGGGGTACCAGAGGCTCACCAAACGACCCCTAAAACCTTCCCAGCGCTCGCACGAGCACAAGCGACCATGTGTGTGGTCCCAGGGGTTCACCAAACGACACCTGCCACCATCCCAGCGCGCACACTAGCATCAGCGACCCCACGCGGGGGTCCCAGAGGCTCACCAAACAACATTTGCAAACATCCCAGGGCGCGCACGGGCCGCATTGAACCCTCCCGGGGTACCAGAGGCTCACCAAACGATCCCTACAATCTTCCCAGCGGTCGCATGAGCCCCAGCGACCACGCGCGGGGTCCCAGGGGCTCGCCAAATGACACCTGGCACTTTTCCACGGCGCGCACGGGCACCAACGACCCGGCACAGGTCCCAGCAGCTCGCCAAACGACACATGGCACCTTTCCAGGGCACACACGGGTCCCAGCAAACCCGCCAGAGGTCCCAGCGGCTCGCCAAACGACACCTGAAACATTCCCAGCTCGTGCACGAGCCCCAGCGACCCCACGCGGGGTCCCAGAGTCTTGCCAAATGACATCTGCAACCTTCCCAGCTCGCGGGAGGGCCCCAGCGACCACACGCGTAGTCCCAGTGGCTCCCTAAACGACCCCTACAACATTCCCATCACTCGCACGGGCCCCAGCGACCCCTGCGTGGGTTCCAGCGGCTCGCCAGACGACACATCTGCAACCTTCCCAGGGCGTGAACGGGCCCCAGCGACCCCACACAGGTTCCCAACGGGTCGCCAAACGACACCTGCAACATTCCTAGCGCGAGCGCGGGCCCCAGCGACCCCGCATAGGTCCCAGCTGCTCGCCAAACAACACCTGCCACCTTTCTTGAGCGCATGCGGGGTCCCAGCGGCTCGCTAAACGACACCTGACACCTACCCAGCGCACGTATGGGCCGCAGTGACCCCGCCCTGGGTACCAGAGGCTCACCAAACGACCCCTACAATCTTCCCAGCGGTCGCATGAGCCCCAGTGACCACGCACGGGGTCCCAGGGGCTCGCCAAATGACACCTGGCACCTTTCCAGGTCACGCACGGGCACCAACGACCCGGCACAAGTCCCAGAGGCTCGCCAAACGACACATGGCACCTTTCCACCTGCCACCTTCCCAGCATGCGCACCAGCCCCAGCTAACCCGCGTGGGGTTCCAGGGGCTCGCCAAGCAACACCTACAACCTTCCCAGGGCACACACGGGCCAAAGCGAAGGCGCGAGGGGTCCCAGCGGCTTGCCAAACGACATCTACAACCTTCACAGCATGCGCACGGGCCCCAGCGACCCCTCGCGGGATCCCAGAGGCTTGCCAAACGACACCTACAAACTTCTGAGCGCGCGCACGGGCTACAGCGACCCCGTGCGGATTTCCAGCGGCTCACAAAACGGCACCTGCCACATTCCCAGCACGCGCACAGGCCCCAGCGACCACGCGGGGTCCCAGCGGCTCTCCAAACGACGCCTGCCACCTTTGCAGGGTGCTAACCAGCCCCAGCGACCCCACGCGGGTTCCCAGAGGCTCGCCAAACGACATCTGCAACCTTCCCAGTGCGCGCACGAGCAGCAACGACACCGCGCGGGGTCCTAGAGGCTCGCCAAACGACATCTGCAACCATCCCAGGGCGCGCACAGGCCCCAGCGACTGCGTGTGGTCGCAGCAGCTCACCAAACGACACCTACAACCTTCCCAGCGCGCGCACGGGCCACAACGACCACACGCATAGTCCCAGCGGCTCGCTAAACGACACCTACAACATTCCCATCACGCGCACGGGCCCCAGCGACCCCGCACAGGTCCCAGAGGCTCGCCAAACAACATCTGCAAACATCCCAGGGCGCGCACGGGCCCCAGCGACCACGAGCGCGGTCCCAGCAGCTCACCAAATGACACCTACAACCTTCCCAGCACGCGCACAGGCCCCAGCGACCACGCCTAGTCCCAGCGACTCGCTAAACGAGACCTACAACATTCCCATCACGCGCACGGGCCCCAGAGACCACGCGCGGGTTCCAGCGGCTCGCCAGACGACACCAGCAACATTCCTAGCGCAAGCACAGGCCCCAGCGACCCCGCACAGGTCCCAGCGGCTCACCAAACAACACCTGTATCCTTTCAGGCTCGCCAAACGACACCTACATCCTTCCCACCGCGCGCACGGGCCCCACCGACCCTCCGCGGGGTCCCAGCGGCTCGCCAAACGACACCTGCAACATTCCCAGCGCACGAACAGGCCCCAGCGACCCCGCACGGGTTCCCAGCGGCTCGCCAAACGACACCTGCAACATTCCCAGCGCGAGCACAGGCCCCAGCGACCCCGCACAGTTCCCAGCGGCTCGCCAAACAACACCTGACACCTACCCTGCGCACGCACGGGCCCCAGCGACCCTGCGCAGGGTCCAGCGCCTCGCCAAACGACACCTGCAACCATCCCAGCGCGCAAACGGGTCCCAGCGACCCCGCACGGGTTCCCAGCTGGTCGCCAAACGACACCTGCAACATTCCCAGCTCGTGCACGAGCCCCAGCGACCCCGCGCAGGGTCCCAGAGGCTTGCCAAACAACATCTGCAACCTTCCCAGCACGCGCACGAGCCCCAGCGACCAACCGCAGGGTCCCAGAGGCTTGCCAAACGACATCTGCAACCTTCCCAGCACGCGCACGAGCCCCAGCGACCCCGTGCGTGGTCCCAGAGGCTCGCCAAACAACATCTGCAAACATCCCAGGGCGCAGACGGGCCCCAGCGACCGCGCACGTGGTCCCAGCAGCTCGCCAAACGACACCTACAACCTTCCCAGCGCGCGCACGGGCCCCAGCGACCACACGCGTAGTCCCAGCGGCTCGCTAAACGACACCTACAACATTCCCATCACGCGAACGGGCCCCAGCGACCCCGCACGGGTTCCCAGCGGGTCGCCAAACGACACCTGCAACATTCCCAGCGCGAGCACGGGCCCCAGCGACCTCGCACAGTTCCCAGCGGCTCGCCAAACGACACCTGACACCTACCCAGCGCGCGCATGGGCCCCAGCGACCCCGTGAGGGGTCCCAGCAGCTCGCCAAACAAGCCGCTGTGACCTTTCCAGGGCGCTCACGAGCTCCAGCGACCCCGCGCGGGGTCCCACCGGGTCACCAAACGACCCCTACAACCTTCCCAGCACGCGCACGAGCCCCAGCGACCCCGCGCGGTGTCCCAGATGCTCGCCAAACGACATCTGCAAACATCCCAAGGCGCACACGAGCCCAAGCGACCCCGCGCGAGGTCCTAGAGGCTCGCCAAACAACATCTGCAAACATCCCAGGGCGCGCACGTGCCCCAGCGACCGAGCGCGTGGTCCCAGCAGCTCGCCAAATGACACCTACAACCTTCCCAGAGCGCGAACGGGCCCCAGCGACCACATGCGTAGTCCCAGCGGCTCGCTAAACGACACCTACAACATTACCATCACGCGCACGGGCCCCAGCGACCCCGCGCGGGGTCCAGCGGCTCGCCAAACGACACCTGCAACCTTCCCAGCATGCGAACGGGCCCAATCGACCCCGCACGGGTTCCCAGCAGCTTGCCAAACGACACCTGCAACATTCCCAGCTCGTGCACGAGCCCCAGCGACCCCGCGCGGGGTCCCAGAGGCTTGCCAAACGACATCTACAACCTTCCCAGCACGCGCACGAGCCCCAGCGACCCCGCGCGGGGTCCCAGAGGCTCGCCAAACAACATCTGCAAACATCCCAGGGCGCGCACGGGCCCCAGCGACCGCGCGTGGTCCCAGAGGCTTGCTAAACTACACCTGCAACCTTCCCAGCGCACGAACGGGCCCCAGCGACCCCGCACGGGTTCCCAGCGGCTCGCCAAACGACACCTGCAACATTCCCAGCGCGAGCACGGGCCCCAGCGACCTCGCACAGTTCCCAGCGGCTCGCCAAACAACACCTGACACCTACCCAGCGCGCGCATGGGCCCCAGAGACCCTGCGCGGGGTCCAGCGCCTCGCCAAACGACACATGCAACCATCCCAGTGCTCACGAGGCCCCAGCGACCCCGCGCTGGGTCCCACCGGGTCACCAAACGACCCCTACAACCTTCCCAGCACGCGCACGAGCCCCAGCGACCCCGCGCGGGGTCCCAGAGGCTTGCCAAACGACATCTGCAACCCTCACAGCACGCGCACGAGCCCCAGCAACCCCGCGCGGTGTCCCAGACGCTCGCCAAACGACATCTGCAAACATCCCAAGGCGCGCACGAGCCCAAGCGACCCCGCGCGAGGTCCTAGAGGCTTGCCAAACAACATCTGCAAACATCAAAGGGCGCGCATGTGCCCCAGCGACCGAGTGCGTGGTCCCAGACGCTCGCCCCGGGCGTGCTTGGAAGGTGGTAGGTGTCGTTTGGCAAGCGGCTGGGATCCCGCGCTGGGTCACTGGGGCCCGTATGCGCCATGGAAAGGTGCCATGTGTCGTTTGGTGAGCCGCTGGAACCTGTGCGGGGTCGCTGGTGCGCATGCACGCCCTGGAAAGGTGCCAGGTGTCATTTGGCGAGCCCTTGGGAACCCGCACGTGATCGCTGCGGTTGGTGCGAGCGCTGGGAATGTTGTAGGGGTTGTTTGGTGAGCCTCCGGCACGCCGCGCGTGGTAACTGTGGCCCCTACGTGCGCTGGATAGGTGTCAGGTGTCTTTCAGCGAGCCGCTAGGACCCCGCCCGCGTGCATGGAAGGTGGCAGGTGTTGTTTGGCGAGCCGCTGGGAACTGTGCGGGGTCGCTGGGGCTCGTGCTCGCGCTGGGAATGTTGCAGGTGTCGTTTG